>WEIB01000750.1:0-28833 GCA_015476505.1 Urochloa ruziziensis
TCCATGATCCCGATCGTACTCTTCGCGCCGTCGGATTTCCTCACGGTGGCGCTCTTCGGTGCTGTTGGTAATGACGTCCCTCGCATCTCGATCTCTGTTGATCGTGGTGCGGAGGTCTTCATCACGACCCGATCCGCCGCTGGCCCGGTGTCGAGACGGACCGGGCTCAGGAGCGTCCGTGGTCGTTCTGCCTTGCATCTGGTGAACCTGGACGGAGGCAGCCTGCACGAGAGCCCTTACCTTTTCCAGGCCCGGAGTGTTAGGTGCAGCCGATTGATTTCCTCGTTGATAGTAACGAGGTTATGGACCGGCGTTTCGTAGACGTCGTATCCGTTGAACTCGAACATGCCGTCACGCATCAAGTTCCGGGTGCTCCTCCGGTCGTGTTGATCCCGTTGGCGACGATGATCTTCAGAGTGTGGTTCCTGGAGTTGAGCAGCGCCAGATCCCGACGCGGTGGCTCCGTGCGGTCGTGCGGCTCTGCGAGTCGTCCGACTGGCATTGCGTCCTCGACACTGGTTCCTGGCTTCAGTCGTCTCCTTAGCTGGAGTGACCTCATCTTCCGAGACAGGATTGGTTGGCGTTGCTGGCGCCACCATGTAGCAATATGATCCGACTCCCTCTTGCACGAGGTAGTCTTCCTCGGACTCGGAGAAGTCGGATGTGGGCGTATAACGCTCCAAACTACTCGGAGTCAATTCTCCGAGTGATCCTAGTAGTTCCGGCTCTGTAGAGGCATCGGACACTGTGTATCCTTCCGGCAGATCGTCCAGGATTGAGGGTCCCAGTAGATCTAACCCGTAGGAGTCGCTCCCAGAGAAGTAATCATCCGTCTGGACGATGTCCTTCATCTTCTACTTCCGAGCAAGCGCGCAAAAGCCAGGGGTCTGGACAGTAATGACCTCAGGGCTCTGGACGCGTGTTGGTTGAGCGTTTACGCTCTGCGATGACTCGGCGACGCGACTCTCAGGAGTCGGATCGGAACCGAGTGATTGTAGATCTGCTCCCGACTGATCTGGCCTCGCGTTTCGCGATGGACTCAGCGGGGTAGATCCGGCACGATCAGATGCGATCGGACCGGACTGGGCCGTGATGGCCGAAGTCGGCGCCAGAGAGGAGACCTCCGTGGCGACCGTAGCTACTACCGCTTGGGTATCCAAGACGGCGGTGATGACATCCCCGAACTGGATCTCGACTTCGTCGACGTCCGGGAGGTTGCAGCTGTCCAAGATCTTGACGCGATCCATCGAGCTTACCAGATTGATCTCGGCGATAACCCCTACCTGGCGCGCCACTGTCGGTGATATTATCTCCGGCAGTCTTCCACGGGGTAGCCCACGGAAGTGATTTGTAATGCAGGGAAGATCGCAAAGATCGGAAGCAGGATGGTTAGGATGGACAGACACAGGGGTTTATACAGGTTCAGGCCGTCGACTCGACGTAATACCCTACGTCCTGTTTTGGGGTGTTGTATTGCGTGGATTGTGAGTTGAGATGTGTTCAGATGTTGTCTCGTTGTTTTTGAGGGGGTCCCTGCCCGCTTATATATCGGGGGGCAGGGTTACAAGTCGGTTTGTATCCGATCCTATCTCTAAGAATCCTTTCCTTCTTTACAATAATTCCTATTCCAACTAGGACTTCTCCTTCCAGATCCTTCCTCCGTGCGCCGACTTGTCCCGCACGTCTTCAGGTCCAGAACGATGGGTGGGCCGCCCCCTTTTGGTGGGCTGCCAGGCTTGCTCGTGAGGTACCCGGGTACTATATCCCCCACAGTTAGAGTCCATTGGTCGGAGGGTTCGCCAACCATTCTTAGTGGAACTTGGTTTCCAAATTTTTATTTGGTGATTCCTCTGCCAAATCACCCAATTATTCCACTAAGATTTATTCCTTGTGTTACTTTCATTTGGGGTGGTTTGTCTCGGATTCCCTAGGGGAGTTGCTAAGGTTGGGCGGTTCGTTTCGGGGATGTCAGGCTAGAATGGTCGTTCCAGGTGGATGAGTCTGGCTTAACCATTCCTTGGATAGGGTATAATGGGAGGGTTCTACGGGGTATCCGAAGATGAGTCTCCTTTTGGAGTGAGGTGATGGTCATGGCTAATCTTAGAGTTTATTTGGCCATGACTTCAGCTATGGTAATTAAGAGAGGATGATTGAATGGTGGCAGTTGCCGGAAATGGTGAGGGGACGATTCATAGGGAGAGTTAGGGGCTTCTTGGTTATGGAGGAAAAAGAAATGTAACTGAGGAGCATTTTTCTTAAAGAAACTTGCATGCCTCAGTGATTTATGAACCCAGGGTAGTTTATTTCTAGTGGTAATGAACGGATGGATGAATGCTACGGTTATCGAGTTGGGATGGGTGATATTCTTGGGATGGTGGTGAGGTTCTCGTGGGTAGATGACGATAGAGGGGCAGGCTTAGATAAGCTTGCATGCCTCAATGATCTGCCAGGAAACAGGATGATTCTCTGTCAAGGAAGAGTTGTGGATTCTTGTGGTGGCCAAGGTATTTCGGCAGAGTATCGGTTGGGTTAGGAGGCAGGTTTCTCGGAATATCTTGGGAGGGAGTGGTGGGTGTATGAGGTTTCTTTTAGGATTTCAGGGGAATAGAACGAGTCAGAGATTACATATGGTTGACTCGTATAAATTTCTTTTAGAGGTTCGACGGTATTCTAGAGGATGGTGGGTGGGAAGGGAAATGTATACTAGAGAGAGGAATGTATGAACTTCTCTAGTATTGTCGGTGTGGGGGAAGATTTCTCGGGGAAATTGAATGGCATGGTTTGATTGGAAAGGATTGTCGACGTTCTTGGTGCGTCGGCATTTTTATTGGGTGAGGAGGTTGAGTTTAGCAGGTTCTCGGGTGAGAGAAGCTTGGACTCTAGGGAAGGCTATTGAGGAGTTGGTAGAGACGGTTGGTGGTTTTGGTTTCATCAGGAATTGTGTTGAAGTATAGGCGGGGGCTTGGGTTATTCCCGTGAGAATCTTTGCGAGAGTTGACTTGGGGAAGACGGTATTGAGATTCTCAGGGTACGGGGTTGATGAACGGGATTTCCTAAAAGCGGAGGGGAATTAAAGGAGAGGTGGTGTCAGGATTGACAGGAATTTCGGAAATATATGAATATCGTCAGTCCTGATTCAAGAAATGATGTTGGTTAATCCAGAGATACTTATGGTGGATGGGGTTGACCTTGATGCGGATAGGGATAGATGTTTATTTGTTGGTGGAGGACTCAAGGATTGTAGAATCTAGGGTCAAGGTTTTTAACGGAGATCCTTATATCTTCCTGATTGGTTTCTTCAGCTTTCACAGATTTCTATTCCAAAATTTTACTCAGGGATTTAATTCTTGTCACATTCATAGTATAAACTTAGTTTACACTATTCCTGTGATTCTTCTGTATTTCCCTGGAATCTGTATGTTGTGGTTCACACTGACCGATTCTTCTGCGGTTTTCCATGTATATTGTCTCGAAGACTTCGGAATCTACCCCGCTTAAGAGGATTAGACTCCGTATTCCATATTAGACATTTAGAACTATTCTTCAGAAACTTTTCTTTGTTTCTGAATCTTGGCTTGATCTGATGACGTTAGAAGGAGAAGAGTTATGGATAATCCTTAGGTTTTTAAGGAAAGAGTGGTTCTATCCACGCATTTGTACAATCAACTACCAATCATATCCATATTTATTATATGGAAAGGGGGAAACTATTATCCGAGGCTTAGTCAAACATTATTCAATCAAAAGTACGTTACTATAAGGTCGTAGGCTTATTTCCTATAGAAGACTTATTATTATCAAGACTCGATTTCTAGTTACTCCGGCAGCATTTGCCTCTCGGCAAATCTTCATCTCATGATTTTCCATATTACGGATCGTCTCCCAACTTCATTCTCATGATCCTTATTTTGCCAGAGTAACATTTGGTGTTAAGCATGAGGTAAGGGGAATTCTGGGAATGAAATAAGAATTTTTCGGCAATTTTCAAAAAAGGTGAAAAGAATAGAAGGTTTCAGGCTTCCTAATGCGTATGGGCTACTAAGAATTTATTTACGGCTCTGATACCACCCTGTGGGGACCCCTTGGCCAGGACGTCCCTCGATCACCCGTATCTGTTCCTGGATCAGTACGTTGATACGGATTTCGACACAGGTTAGTGTCGGAAGCGGTAAATAACGTATAAGTTAAATATTTACATTGATTTAACTAGCGGAGAGCGGCGGGCACACGTTTGCCACCGGGGTGGGTGGCAGCACCATATCGCCCTGGAAACCTAAACCTGTACGACAATGAAAGCAAGAGTGAGTATTCAGAGTTGAATACCTAGCAAATCTCACAAATTCAATAATATAATATATTAAATTAAAAAATATAAATGTTGGGCCTGGAGGGGCATTTCCTCCCTGCCAGTCCCGACATTAACCCCAGAACCCAGTCATCGGCACTCCTGCCGTCCGGGTTCCCCATGCAATAAAAATAAATCTAATCAGTGGGGCTTTGACTAAGTGGACTCATTCCGGAGTCGCGGCTATCCAGATAGATTCTACACTCTGCAGAGGTCGTACTTATCTACCCCGCATTCGGTCAGTTCCTACCTTCGTCAAGGCAGGTACTGCCCTATGAGACTCATACCCACCGGTGACCATCGCTGGTCAGCATTCCCTAGGTCCAGCCACAGGTAATACTGGGGGCTAAGCAGGGGCCACTAATCATCCGCCTCGCGGATGTCGACCCGGGTCTGTGAGCGCATTAGTTAGGGCCCTCGGCCCTCAGGGTTTCCGACCCTGTATCCTAGTCGACCCGTGCCGCCCAGTCCCAGCCCTCTGTCTGGGGCTGTCTCCAGTATCCCCGTTCCCGACTTGGTGCGTGCCCGACTCGGCACCAGGCGCTACCCAGTTCGCCGGTCGGCACTCTGCACCAATCATACGGCTCCTTGGGATGGATTACTAGGTTCAGCTGGTGGGGTGTGAATCAAGGCCTCACATAAATAGGCACTCCCGTAGGCTGTGCCTTTTTGGCATGCGGGGTTGTACTGGGCACTAGAAAGACTCTCCCATGAACCGGTCCTTAGCTGAGATCAGAGCGGCTCTTAGGACCCTCCTAGCGAGGCCATCCTTCTACTCCCAATCTTAAAGCATCTATATAGCGAAGCCAGGCTTCCACCCGCGTGAAGCCTCCTTATAGCTTAAGCTGCAGGAATGGTAACTTTAGTGATTTGGGTGATATTATTGGTAAGACTTGCCTTCATTGTCGGTCCTTAGACGTTCCGTACGCGGGCGTAAACTGTATGCTGACCGGGCGGGGCTTCAGGCCTTCTGGAGCTCCGGCGTCTTGTCTCGTTGGGCCCAGTCATGCTATCGAACAGTAAAACATATAAAATAATATCAATACATCAATCAATGCCTATATATTAGAAAGAGAAAGGGGAGATAGATACTTCGGGACGTACCTACGAATCCGGATGGATTTGTTGACGGATTATCCATTAATTATTTAATAATAATTAATGGATAGGACGATGGGGCTTAGGAGGGGTTTAGCTTAGGAGGGGTTTAGCTGGTGGATGGCTTCTAAGTGTGGACGGAAGGGCTAGGAATAAATATTTTGGGAATTACTGGATATCTAAATAATTCCTGAATATTTATATTAATTATTTAGAAATAGATTTCTAATAATTAAGGGATATTGGATTGAATTTCAATAATATTCTGGAAAATTATTAATATAATTTTCTGGGAATATTATGGGCGGCATGACGGCTAGGGTTTGCTAATATCTGGGATTTGGGTCGGGCAGCATAAGGGCTAGGTTTACCTAGGGTTTTATTCGGGCGGCACAACGGCTATAGCCGGCGCTTTTGGTTGGGCGGCATAACGGCTATACCGGGGATATGTGGGGTTTGAAAATGGGCAGCATAACTGCTAGGCGGGGCTAGTGATTTTGGTTGGGCATTACAACGGCTAGGGTGGACCGAGGTGGAAACTTGGATCGGGCAGCATCCCGGCTAGGGTTGCGAAACGGCGAGCCGCGATGGGGTTTAGCGGCGGGGGTCGGGCATTATGCGGCCAGCCGAACAGGCATCATCCACAATGCTGGGTGAAATGGCTAAAGCTACGCCGCTGGTTAGACTATTCCGGGCGTACCCGAGAGCAGAGCAGAGCAGCAGTTGGCGCACCTTTTTCCTACGTGTACGTGGGCAGTGTGGTATGACTAAAGCTACGCCGCTGGTTGGACTGTTCCAGGCGTACCCGAGAGCAGAGCAGAGCAGCAGTTCGCGCACCTTTCTATTGTGTACGTGGGCAGCGCTTCCGCAGTATATAGAGAGCTGCGCTCTCGTGCGTGTGTTATCGCATGTGAGAGCCGAGCTCTTCCAGCGCTCTCGGTGAGAGCTCAAGCTCTCACTCTTACAGGCGCCGGAGAGCTTCAGCTCTCATGCATGGGGCGAGCAGGGACGGAGGTCCTCGCTGCCTTTTATAGGCGCTGGGGCAGGGGCTGGGTACCGGCGCTGGCCTGTGTTGAGCGAGCAGGGCGAGGTGGCGTGGCAGCCGGGGAGAGGCAGAGCGGCAGGCAGCTGGCGCGCCCGGGTCAGCGCAGGCTGGGCCAAGCCGGAGCAGCGCGGGAGGCGGTCTGCGGCGGCAGGGCGGGTGGTCGTGCAGGGTGGCAGGGGCGACGGGCGTCGTGGCACGCAGGTGTTGGCGGGGGAGGCAACGCGGCGCATGGTGAGAGGCCGAGCGGCCTGCCAGCCAGCGAGCAGGGACGAGCCCAGCGAGCTCGCTTGCTGTGGCGCGGCGTGCAGGGGATGCGGCCTGCCGGCCTGAGGCAGGGGCGGTGGGTGACGTCGGCGCCTGCGTGTCACGCTCTCCTGTGCGTTGTGCTGGTGCGGAGTGAATGCAGGTGTAGCAAAGGGAGGTGGCGGCGCGTATGGAGGCCATGGCGGCTGGCCGGCGACGGCGGCGCCGTGCGGCTATAGGGGGAGGAAAAAGAGGGCGAAAACGGGGTGAGGGAAGGGGGAGCAAGCTTGGCGACGAGGTTTGGCCAGGGTTCGAGCGCCGGAGCGGCGGCAGCGGCGGCGTACAGCGGCGGCGGCGGCGCGTTCTGGAGGTAAGAGGTAGGGTTGGGGGCGGAGTGGGCCGTGTGGGCCGAGCGGAGCAGACGCGCGCGGGCCGCAGCGGAGGGAGGCGCGTGGGCCAGCTGGGAGGGGCACGAGTGGGCCGCTACGGCTGGCTAGGGCCGCTCGGCCTGCGGAGGAGGCGCGTGGGCCAAGTGGAGGTGGAGGTGGTGCTGGTCGGGGGGGGGGGGGGGCGAGCCGGGCCGGGCGGTCCAAGAACGGGAGGGGAAAGGAACAGGCGGCCCGGAAGGGGGAGCTGGGCCGCGGGCCACGCGCGGGGGTGAGAGAGTGGCCAGAGCGGGAGAGTTCGGGGAGGATAGTTGGACTTCGAGTTTGGGCTGAAATCAGAGTTCCGGCCCAGTCAACGTTTAAACAGTTTTTCATTTATTTGTATAGGTTTTTGAAAGGAAATTTAAATTCGAATTTGGATCAAATCTTTACTAGTTTATTCTAGGGTTTTAGAGACTTGTTTTAGCATTCAAGTTGTGGAACATCCCTTTATTTCCCCATAGTTTATTTTCCATATTTATTTCTTTTTAAAACTATAATTACTCTAATGAGTCTAGTATTTATTTAAATAATCCTAAATTAATTTTATTTAATTTGGAGAGTGTTACAATAGCCATACTTTCAAAGGTTTAGGCACATGCGGTGATTAGGCTTAAACATAGGCTTTAATTTCTGCAAGAAAAATTTGTAGAAGTCTAATTCACCCCCCCCTCTTAGGCATCTTGATCCTTTTAGTTTTTATCGTGCCTATAAGTAGAGTGGGGGGGGGGGGGGGGGTGAATAGCGCGTCGCTTTCTTTCGCGCCACCGGCTCTGCTTTTCTGCCAACTGCACTTTGCGATTAGCGCTATGGTGTGGTGTGCTTGGGCCATCGGCTCTTCTTCGCGAGTAAGTTTGAGAGTGCAATATGAACTTGAAGAAGAAGACAAGTTAGATTGAGGGAGGCTGTTAATGATCAAGATATAATCAAGATCTTCAGGCGTGTATCGTTAGGAGTAGTTCAAAGATAGTTCTAGAATACTAGACTAGAGATAGAGTTGTAGATCAACTTGTGACTTAAGTTATTTGTAACAAACTCCATGATCCGTACACGCCATGCTAGGGGCTCTTCCTAGCTATATAAACACGCAACCGTGGATGCCTAGGGCTAACCACGTTAAGCCCAAAACCTTAAACGGTGTAGGCACGGCCATAAGGTGAAAATAACCCTTGGTTTCACCGCAAGCTCATGGCTAGACTCATCATTAAAAAGGTTTATCACACCACCATAACCTTACATGAACCAGCTCAACGACGAACCATAGGTGATATATGTTTCCATCGCTGGTTCAAACATTAATATGTCCACCAACTTCCGGAACGGCGATAAAAAGATATCACGAGAGTCGTGAAAAGTTGTGGGCAAAAATGGTTTCATTAGTAGTGCAAAACATTAATATAGACATGAAAATCCTGAATCATCCAAAAAATATGAAATTAAATGTTGTATACACAGAACGCACATAAATGCGTACTCCCTCCGGTTCAGTAAAGGAACTCGTTTTGGACAAGATTTGAGTCAAACATTGGGAATATAAATCGTGAATAACTTTTAAGTCGTTGAGTTTGGAAATGTGAAAACTACATGAATAGATTTGTCTTGCAAAATACTTTCATAAAAGTATAGATATGTTAGTTTTTAATAAATATTTTTATAAAAATAAGAAGTCAAAGTTGTACTTTGGAGACCGTGTCGCTGTCCTAAACGACTTCTTTTACTGAACCGGAGGGAGTAGTTTCATATTTATTTTGACCAATAGGATATTGAAGGTTACATTTAAGATAACAAGACAATTATGTAACATGAATCTTGAATCCATTAAACCTTATCTTTTAGATATCAAACATAAGCATAAGCATGAATTGGATATAAGCATACACATGAGAATCCTGAATATATCTTCCGCATGCACATAAGCATGAATTGGATATAGTTTCGTATTTATATTGACAAATAGGATACCAAAGCTTAGCTTTGAGATACCAAAACAATAATGTGACATGAATCCTGAATCCATCGAAAAGGAAATTTGTGAGTTAAACATATAACGCAGATGGGAATGAATTGGATAGATCTACATTTACTATTTAGATGAACAGGATATCCAAGCTTAGCTTTTATATATCAAAACATTAATGTAGACATGAATCCTAAATCCTAACTTCTGTGGAGTTCTATATAAACCGGCAAAATGCTCGGCAATATGCACAACTTGACCGGAAGCTAAACATATATACAGGTACTATTTCTTCCCATGGCAACTATTAAGAGCAATAGGGCCATGAACCTGCACTCGATAGCTGCAGTTTCCGTGGTTCTCGTGCTCATGTTTTCTGCCTTCTCGGCCTCCTATGCTCGTATGTGCCCACGCTCTTCTCTAGCAATTCAATTTTGAGAGCTTTGAATTCTTGCATGTGCACAACATTCAACTGAGACTTTTGCCATTGTAGGTGAACTGCGAGGTACAGGGGAGCGCAAATGCTACGACCCTTGTACAGGGTCTGAATATGACCAGTGCCCATCATGTGGCCGATGCCCGAAGTGCTGCTACAAACGTTCGACATGCTCTCCCCCTAGCGCCACCATATCCCCAATGGCAATGTCAAAGCAAGAAAATAGCGCTGCTGCGCGGGCGTGATTGATGGCTAGCATTCCCCTTTATTGCCGCATTCAGCATTAAATATAAAGCAGCATTTGATCGAAGGCAAGCTATCCTTTATTTGTATTGGTGGATCCATCAATTGATGCAGATCCGATAAATAAAATAATATATGCTTTTAATGCCTGATATCTGGCCATATTCCGTGTTAAAGTAAAATGAGAGACAAAAGTTGGGATTGGAAGGAATGAATGATTCATTGATTGAAGTAGTGGAATCTGTGCATGTTTATACATGCCCAAATGGCCAACATGGTCCCTTCATGAAATCTAAGCAACGTTGGTGCCCTCGTGAAAGTTAAGCTACATTTTCTGTAATACTTAATTAATTGATCACTAATTCTTGATTCACAACACTCCCCCTCGATCAATTGCTTCCTTTAACCATCCTCCATTCTTTGGTAATTTTGTAGGAAAAACTCATCCAAAAACTCTATGGAAAACTTGAGGAGAAACCTAGTTGTATGTGTATACGTCATTAAAACTCCTTTAAAACCCGATGGGAAAATATAAGTGTTTGGGGGAATTGAGAGTGATTCCACCTTCATGGGCCTATACAACGTCCCAACCGGCCCAATGAATGATTCAGCCCAAGGGACCCATGTGCAATTATGCTCCCCACTAACGGCCTAGAAGAAAATGTACATCCTCCATCTCCCCTTACCTATATAAGGCCCCCATGGGGTGCTAGGGAATGAGAGCCCTTCCACATTAATGAAAACTTCTAGCCACTCAGTTCACTAGAAACCTTGCTAGACCTAGACCGGTATAATGGTCCATCTCTACTGTTTGGGATTTTCGTAACTACCAGCAGTTGGCGCCGTCCGTGGGGACGGTAGTGACTGAGAAGCCCGGTCTAATGGTCCATCTCTATTGTTTGGGCTTTTTGTAACCACCAGCAGTTGGCGTCTTCCGTGAGGACGGTAGTGACTGAGAAGCCACACGGCCCCGGAAAGGCTCTAGGAGGTGCGGCTCGCCTCGGCTCCATCCCCAGAATTTCTCCGACGCGCGGAACTTGCTCTGGAAAGGCTCCGATGGCGGCTACTGTAAAATGCCATTAAAACTGCTTTAATTCCTCCTTTCAACTTGCTCTGGAAAGGCTCCAACTGCTCCGACGCGCGGCTTGGCTCCGGCTGCGGAAAGGTTCCGACCAGTGGCTCCGACGCGCGGCTCGGCCATGGGTCCAGGATGGTGTTGGCGTTTCTTAATGTCACGGTTAGTTGCCTAGCAACGGTGCTAGAAAACCTGGTGACACTTAACGTCTACAGAAAATCTGCAAGCGCAAAGATATCATCGTAGCTTTCCCTTAAGAGTATTCCAAGGGTATCGAATCAAAAGAACGTGTGTGCACACTATGGTTTAGGAGATCCCAAGGAATTCCGACCAAGAAGATAAGGATGAGAGGATAGTCTAGGATTCTAGCAATGGGTAGCAAGGCGTCTCTACTTCCTACTTGCTTTGGCCACTGGCTTACACTGCATCCATAGTGACTCCAGCTAACAGCTCTATGACTTAACCGAACGTGGGGGATTTCAGAGGGTCCAACGGGGCTGTCACCACCCGCGGCCTACCCCGGCCAAACTGTGGGTTAAGATGCGCAAACGAAGTGTAATCTATGACTCAGGCACCACGCCTACGACACAGATTACTATTGTGGTCCGTAAACACTTTTCGGTATGTAAACTCGCCATAGCACTTCACAATATGTGAAGCAATGAACCCACAAGTGAGAGCTTAAACTTGCTACTACTTACTATACTGAATCAAAGAAGATCGAAGAGACTTACGCAACACTTACTTTGATAAGAACAACAAAGCATCTCCAGGACATACATGAACGGAGAGGGTGTTCATGACGAACATGAACACCTCTCCAACTCACTCTCTCCCTCTCTCTCTACCTTTCTACCCCTAGGCTAAACTAACCTAAGCTACTCTCCTCCATAGAAGCCTCCTCTTGAGGTAAGGGCAGAGGGAGAAGTGTGAAGAGTGCTTGGATCAAAAATTGCTCCATTCTCCCCCCCCCCCCCCCCCTAGTATTTATAGGCAGGTGAAGGTCGGTTTCCGGAGCATCCACCAGGGAATATTTCTTGTAACCGTCATAGGAGTGGACACGTGGCAGCCAGGGACAAGAGGGGCCACCCCTGGTTCGGCCGAACTAGGGGGTCGACCGACCCTCTGTGGGCCCTGCCCACAACCGCCTTTGGACAGCTGACTGACAGGTGGGTCCTGAAGTGTGTCTGGGTATGCTTGGGGTAAAATGGTACTTTTAGCTCCCGGTTGTGGGCCCTTCAATCCGTGTGCTTGCACATGATTGGTCGAGATTGTGTTTCTTTGCTCTTGTGGGCCATGGATCCGTGGGAAGCTTAGGTGGCAGCCCTTGGTTGGCTGAAATTGAGTGCTTGTGCCACTTTAGCTTGTATCCACTTCATTTCCATGGTTAGGTGGCCAGCATTCATAATTTACAACACTCGTGGAACTTATTAAAAATAAGCCCTATCACTAATGTCGATGTTATCATTTTGTATCATTTATGTAGAAGTTGACGGCCTAAATTTGGGGTATAACAGCCGTCAACAGATGGGTCCATCGCGTGCGCGGCTCGGCTCCGACCCCAGAAAGGCTCCGACGACTCCTACGTGCGACTTTAGTAGGCGCGACAGCGACGACTCCAGATGGGCATGGCTTGCATCGACTCCGGAGGACGCGGCACCGCCTCAGCGGCTCGGCTACGGAAGAGCTCCGGGAGACGGCTTGGCTCTGGAACCGTTCCTGATGACGGCTCGGCTCCAGAAGGTGGCTTGTCTACGGAAGGGCTATAAAGAAGCCATGGCTTTGAGGGCTCTGACGCGTAGCTTGGCTCTGGAAGACGCGTGGCTCGGCATGGCTCTAGCACAGCTCAGCTCCAATGACTCCGGTAGGCGCGAAACCGTTCCGGTGCCCCCGCACGACAAGGTGGCTCCAATGCGGCTCCGTCTGGCTCCGGAACGAGCGGCTCTAGCGAGCCCCATCGACTCAGCGAGCGGAACCGAGGGTACGAAACCCCTTTTCTCGTGAGTAACGAGTAAAATGCATCGTGAGCCATTAAATTCTCACTCGAATCACTTAACTTGCAAATGGTACACATCACATCATCAAACTTGTTCCCTTGTTCAGCAGAAGTCATTTTTGGCAAATGGCACACACCGCATCATCAAACTTGTCTCCACGTTCACTAGAGGTCCTTTTTTTGCCACGTCTAATTGATCAGCCAGCTCGGGCGATGACAAAATAGTGAAGGATGATATTTTTTGGATGATAGAATGCTATCAATCTATCATATTTATATAGTGAAGATGATATTTCTAAATATATAATTATGTTGAAATTTGTGAATATACCAGTAAATTTATATTATCACCGCGAACTCAATTTACAATGAGGTGTGAACTCAATTTTAGTGGGTATGTGAATTCATTATTTTCGTATTTTGTTTTGTGAGACGTGAACTCAAAGAAAATTGCGAGCCTTTATAACATAACTTGGGCAAACCCAACAGCCCTCCGAAATGTTATGAAATTACATGAAATCACCTCCAGCTGGCAGACCAATAAAATGTGGCAAAAAACGGACCTCCTGTGAGCATGAATGCAAGTTTGATGATGATGTGTGTGCCATTTGCCAAAAAGGACTTCTGGTGTACAAGGCTACAAGTTTGATGATGTGGTGTGTATCATTCAGAGGGTAACTCTATCAGCTCGGTGATGACTACTGTTGCGACGAGGCTCGCTCTAGCAATCGGTCTCCTTTGGAGGTTTACTGGACTTCGGAGTTATGATTGGCCAAGCTCAGTGACACCACCACCAGATGATTGGGCTTCGGCTGGCTTTCATTGGGAAAATGGACCTCGCATTGCTACCCAGCCTATTTTGTAGGTGGACCTCAGCGCTGGCCTCATCAGCCGCTCGAATGATTTATGGGCCACAATACGAAAGCCGAGGTAATGCAAGCTTAAAAGTACTAAGAAGAGCTCGGACCGCTAGGGAGAAAGTTTTGATCCGAGGTACCCTTCGTTCCTGCATGTACTCATCAGGCTTTAGTAATATATAATCCTCGGAGTAGGGAATCTTTAAGCGCTTGTCGTGCCTGCACATGGCGCCAGTCGTGCCCATCCTCCTATCAGTGGTCATTTTGCTGTCCCTGATGCTGCTGGTAGGTGAAGATGGGACAACAACGGTGGAGAGAGGCCGGCCAGCCTGGGTAGAGCCGAACGGCCTAGGTGCCTGCCCAATTTTCTCCATCTCCCTCGTGTTATGCCCATGCACGATTGTTGATTCCTTGCTGCGGTTATCTGGCCATGGTTGATGACAAGTGGGACCGCCCGGCCTGGAATTTTGGCCAAATTTTTTTATATGCTAAACAATGCATAATCAAAATATGGATGCGAGTTTCAAAAATTAAACATGTCATGCTAAATGAAAGAATTGAAATGAAAGGGAAGGGAAAAACCTATTCTATATGCAATGCATGGATCCGTACCATATACCTTATGGCGAGGGCTCGAGTTTTATGTCCTGAGCAGAACTCTCCAATTCTTCGTTCGGGTCTGCTTTTACCCACCATTCCTTTCGGATCGGACAGGGCTTGGATTCAACCTCCTTATCGCGCTTGCTTGCTCTTCCAGAGCTTTGGCTCTCGATATCCTTCGCCATGCATGATAACGGTCATGCCTTTTCTTTTCTTTTCTTTGGCGGCGAAGGCTTCCACCGTCTTCATGAGTGATTCTATGGTTGGCATCCTGGGATTTTTGGGTATGATTTCTCCGACCATATTGACTTGTTGAGAGGTCTCTTTAGGAAGGAAGGAGAAATTTTTGGTTTCTTCGTTGATCCTAAGTTGAATGGTCCCTTTTCCCACGTCGATTTTTGCATTCGCAGTACTCAAGAACGGTCTCCCAAGAATGAGAGAGTTCTTTGCTCGGCTTCCATGTCAAGAACAATGAAATCCACATGGACGAAGAAATCCCTGATCTTGACCGGAACATTTTCTGCGACTCCATGGGGCTAGAGGATCGATTGATCCACTAGCTACAAACACATGGGCGTAGAGACAAGCGAAATGTGTTTAAGGTGGTCGAAGACTACCTTAGGCATAACGTTGACACTCACCCCCAAGTCACATAGGGCGTTGTCGAAATCTTGGCCCCCAATTGAGCATGAAATCGTGGGGCAGCCATGATCCTTCTTCTTCTTTAGGCGGGGCCCGAGTATAGCAGAGCTACATTCCTCGGTTAGCTGCACCGTCTCCCTTGTGGGTAAAGTCCTCTTATTGCTAAGTTTATCCTTGATGTACTTGTCATATGTAGGGACCTGTAAAGCATCAAGAAGTGGCATATTGATATATACTTTCTTGATTACCTCAACGAACTTGTCAAACTGCTCGTCGGCCACCGGTCTTCTCCTCCGTCCTGGGAACGGGAGGAAAGTAGGATCACGGCTGTTGCTAGAGACTTTTGGTGCCTCATTCCCCTCCTTCAAGACAGGGATGGGTTCCTCGTCCTCTTCCTCTTCGGCGGCTAGCTCGACGTCACTAGCTTTCTTCTGTTGGGTACCTGCATCTTGAGGATTGTGTGGATCCCGCATGGACTTGCCAGTCCATGTGGTCACCGCACTAACATTTTCCTTGAAGGGAACCTCCGGTTGCCCGGGTAGCTTCCCCGCGTTGGGGTTAGGACAAGATGCAGCCAGCTGAGCTACTTGAGTTTCAATCATTTTGTTGAAGCTTAGCTGGTTCTTAACAACGGAATTAAAAGCTTCTATCTGGGAGGCCATCGACTCCATAACTTTATCATTAGCAAGAAATTTCTTGCTAATGCTATCGTTAATTTGCTTTTGGCCATACCAGATATCTTTTAATGACGGCTGAAAACCGTTGTTAGAGCTATTACCTTGCTATTGGCCGAAGGGGAAATTGGACTTGGAATTCCAACCTTGTTGAGGACGGAAGCCTAAATTATTGTTGTTCCCGATAAAGTAGGCTTCCTCTTGCGTCATTGGGAAACTGTCACCCGAGTGTCCTGCTTCTCCACATGTTTCACATGTGATTCTTTCCTCCATGATTTGATTCATCTCCTTACCAGGAGATTCCATCTTTTCAAGAGTAGGTCCATCTTAGCTACCAGCATATCGACGGAGTCAATCTGGTGTACTCCCTTTGTGCGTGGAGCTAGTCTCTATCCCACCCAACTCTAGTGAGAGGATATCTTTTCGATCAGTGCCTTCGCTGCATCTACATCAAGCGAGAGGAAGGCTCCTCTCGCAGCTGCATCCATGAGCTCTTGCGATCGATGACTCAGGTTGTGGAAGAAGTTTTGAGTGATCAACCAATCTTCCACACCGTGATGGGGGCTGGCTGCAATGTACTCTTGTAGTCGCTCCCAAGCTTCTGGGACTCACTCTCCGTCTAGTTCCTGAAAACCAGGGATTTTTCCTCAGAGGGCGTTGGTCTTGCCTACCGGAAAGTACTTTGTCAGAAATGCGTCTGCGCAAGTCTGCCAGCGTCCTTCAAAAGATGCCTTGTTGGTATAGAATTGAAGGACCGAAACGGCGACCAGAGAGGGGGGGAGTGAATGGGAGCCGATAAAAAATCTTTCCAAACAATCCGGCTATTCTCCCAAAACAACTCCGAAACCTCCGAGAACAATCTTGCCAAGATCACGTAGCCACTGTCAAGCTACTGACCCTAGGAACAAGAAACGAGCAGCGGAACTCGAACCAATCGAATCGAACAACAAAACGACCCGAAACTCGGCTCGATCTAACACACCCAGAGGGGGGCGGTTAAACCGGCCAGGGGGGGCGGTTAAACCGCCCGGGCCTGGGAGCCTCGGGTAAAAGTCAAAACAAAAGTGGATCTCCCAAACCGCTTGAGCTCTTGAGGCGAGATTTTGGTCAGATGATCTAGACCTCCAGTGGAGTGTTTTCCCAAAAGATCTCGGCCTCTAACTCAGTACAACTCCCGGAATCGCAGATCTCGCGAAGAACACCATCACCTCGAGTTCATCCCGAAAATCTCGAATCCAGAGCGATTCTCGGCGTTTGGGGGCAAAGGATCACCAGCAAAAGAGGCACAAGGCACTCATACGTGAATCCCCCAAAGAAATCCGAGAGAAAACGCTCGGGAACAAGAAGAACGAAAATCCCCCAAAAATAGCTCCGAAAATACCCACGAAAATAGAAAAAGAAAAGGGAGCTCGGGAAATCAAATCATGGCACAAAGATGAGCAGCACAAACTCAATCACATAACCATGAATTCACCTATACAAACTAGGAATGATTCGAAGTAGTTCTAGGTGGAGGGGATGAAGGGGAAAACAAGTTCAAAGTAAAACCTAAAGAGATAACTAGAGGGATAACAGCCACCAGCCCTGAAGGGGCCTATTAGTAGTCCAAGTGGTGGTGTCCTAAAGACTAAACTACCCCTAAGTGATACATACCCCTCAGGGGCAAATTTGACATTTGGTCTTCAGATATTTTCCGGCTCGGGCACCTTCCACTGCAAGCTAGCTTCCCTCCGACGCAAGCCTTGCAGTCACGCCGCGTGTCCTCCGGATCGAAGCTCCTCGACGCCGGTTTTGGGCCAGCCCAGGGGGGGGCGGTTAAACCGGCCCTGGGGGGCGGTTAAACCGCCCCTGACAGCCCAGCCAGGCCCAGCTGCCCAAGTCCGCCTCGTCGAGTCCTCGGTCCTTGGTTTTGAGGCCCAAACCAAGGGAAACCGTCCACCGATGATTTTGTGGCCAAATCACCAAACCCCGCGCGCAAACTTCGGTTGTTAGCCGCCACCTTGCGCCGGCTTCTCGTCCGCGTACGAGCTTCGGTTGTGAGCCGCTACCTCGCACCGGAACCACGTCCCCTTGCTCGTTCTTGCCAGCATGTGAACCGCACTTGATCCACCGGCCATCGGGTCCCTCGAACCAAGCCTACTTGTCTCTCCGCTCCTCGGAGGCCGCCATGGCTAAGACCTTTCGCGCCTGTTCTTCACCTGCACCAATGCAACCAAGCCGCATTCTACACCTGCAATACTTAAGCCAAGGGAAACGTCAATCCACACCACGTTGTCAATCACTCATCACACCAGGAAGCGACCATCCATCGGTCCTCGGACACACTGGGTCCTCAATCTCCCCCTTGATGAGTGCATTGACAACACACACATAGTAACCAATTGATATAAAGAAAATATAAAAGAAATCGAAAACAAGCCTCAAGCAAGTGACTAAAAGCAAGAACAAGCCAAATCAAAAGTCACTTAGCAAGAGAAAGCTCCAGAAACGCCGACCCTTCAAGAAGAAGCGAAAGGGCTCAACACCATCGGCAAAAGAGCAAAAGCACAAAGCACAAATTTCAAACTTCAAATCCTCCAATTCACTTTTCAGGACTCTCAAAGCACTCCCCCTGCAAAGATGCAACTCCCCCTGAACAAGTGAACTTGTGCGTGCGAAAAACACTAGAAAATGGCTCAAAACTTCACAACTCATGTGCACTCAGCACAGGGGCGGTTAAACCGCCCAGGGGGGGCGGTTTAACCGCCCCTGGCAGATGACCAAAGTGCAAAAACCCAAATTTGCACAAACCAACTCGCAACGTTGCCGTTCCAACTTGAAAACCTTCCAAATATGCCCAGCAAGATATTCCAAGATCAAACTCTCAGAAACTTCGCAAATTTTCAGAAAACCTCATTTGGGCAAAAACTTCAACCTCTCACACAATTTCGACAAAATCTAGAGCAAAATTTTTCTTCTAAGTTCAGCAGCGACTCCCCCTTGCCAAATGCTCCAGAAATTCTCCCCCTTGTTGACAATGCACACATCAAGGCAAAAATACAAAATGCAACTACAAGCTTCTCAAATATACAATGAGCAATACAAAATGCTACAAGTTAGAGAAGAGGCATACAAGCTAGTTCATCATGTCACACGGGCATTGCCATCAAGAAGGTGAAGACATATATCCAATTGACAAAGCCATGAGCAAATTGTGGATTTTTATCAAAAAAGTCACCGCATGAGCAAAGTCCTAACCATGGATTGTTTAAGCAAAAATAAACTTCATCTCACCAAAATCATGAAAGGACAAGCATTCTTGACAAAAGATCATCATAAACGCCCAAGTTCTACCTCATGTCATGTTAAAGCACGGAGCCATGTGTTCACTTCTCATGGGAGACTTCTCCGGCAAACAACATGCAACCGCTTAGCACCCATGTGTGCAAGTGTGTGCAATGGTGAAAGCATAGAGACATGAGCATAAATTTCTGCAAATATTTCTTTTTCTCATCTTTCTTCTTTCATGCATAGACATCTCATTTTTCAAGTTTTTCAAGTTAAGCATGGTACATGAAATGTCCTTTGCGACAGAAAGAAGCTTATGCTCCTCCACAAGATAAAGCATGGGCTAAACATTTACAATGACAAAGGTCTTTGACCCAATTGAAAAGAATATCACACCTTAACATGATCTTAAGCAAGATATAGCCATTTCGGCTCAAACAAGACATGCAAAGGCATTTACTCATGGGTGTAGGAATTTAGTTCAGTTTGTCATTTTAATTCGAAAAGAAGCTATCTCAACAGAGTATATATCAAGACCATCAAGAGCATAGCCATCCATCCAATCAATCCCTAGCCAGCCTGCCTAAACTCTAAAATGTAGCAAGTTGTACCAATCACTGCATATAGGAGAAGCTCATCCTAAGATATGATACAAAAGATGAAATCAAGATACAAAAGCAGGAAAATAAATGTACATCAAGATACAAAGATGGTACACAAATATACATATGCTACAAGAGAAGCCTCCAAAACTCAGCTCAGAAAACCGCACACACACCAAGTTCCCCTCGCAAGCGGGTGAAGGTGACTTGGTCAAGTGGCTTAGTGAAAATGTCTGCAAGCTGGTTTTGGGTAGAAACGTGGGCAAGCTCAATATCACCTTTCTCTACATGATCTCTCAGAAAGTGGTACCTCACTTCTATGTGTTTGGTTTTGGAATGAAGCACGGGATTTTTGGCTACGCTTATGGCACTGGTGCTATCACAAAGAAGTGGAACATGGGACATGTCTAAGCCAAAGTCTCTCAAGGTGTATGTGATCCAAAGCAACTGAGAACAACAGCTAGCAGCAGCAACATACTCGGCTTCAGTGGTGGATTGGGCTACGCTAGACTGCTTGCGAGAAGACCAAGACACAAGAGACGAACCAAGAAACTGACACTGACCAGAAGTAGACTTGTGATCAACACGACATCCAGCAAAATCGGCATCAGAAAATCCATGAAGTGCAAGAGTGGAATCGGCAGAATACCAAAGACCCAGCTCAGGAGTAAACTTGAGATACCTGAAAATCCTCTTGACGGCCTGACGATGTGACGTCCTCGGTGAAGCCTGAAAACGAGCGCACAGACACACGCTGAACTGTATGTCCGGCCTCGTCGCCGTCAAGTAGAGGAGGGAGCCGATCATGCTCCGGTACTCCTTCTGGTCCACTGGTTCTCCGTCCTCATCCGCATCCAAAGCTGTAGTCGTACTCATCGGCGTAGTCATCGGCTTGGAGTCGCTCATGTCGAATTTCTTGAGAATGTCCTTGGTGTACTTGCTTTGGTGCACAAATGTCCCATCCTTGGTTTGCTTGATCTGCAGCCCGAGAAAGAACTGCAACTCTCCCATCATCGACATCTCAAATTCCCTGCTCATATCGTCTGCAAACTTGGCAACAAGATCATGAGAAGAGCCACCAAAAATGATATCATCCACGTAAATCTGAACGATTAAAAGATCTTTGCCATTTCTCAGCAAGAAGAGCGTCTTATCAACCTTCCCCATCTCAAACCCCTTGCTAAGCAAGAACCCTCTCAATCTACCATACCACGCTCTGGGTGCTTGCTTTAGGCCATATAAAGCTCGGTGGAGTTTGTACACTCGGTGTGGGTATCTCTCACTCTCAAAACCCGGGGGCTGCCTCACATACACTTCTTCCTCGATCACCCCATTCAAGAAGGCACTCTTCACATCCATTTGGTACAATTTGAACCCTTTAGCAACTGCAAATGCTAGAAGGATCCGAATTGCCTCCAAACGGGCAACAGGAGCAAATGTCTCCTCATAATCTATCCCCTCCTGCTGCGAAAACCCCTGAGCAACCAACCTCGCTTTGTTTCTCACAATCTCACCACTCTCATCCCTCTTGTTCTTAAACACCCACTTGGTTCCTATGGGATGGCAATTTGGAGGTGGTTCTACTAACTTCCACACCTGATTTCTCTCAAAGTTTTCTAGCTCTTCATGCATGGCATTGACCCAATCGGAATCAGATAAAGCGTGTCCAACATTTTTGGGCTCAAAAGACGCGACAAAAGCAGAATGAGCATAATGAGAGATGTTCTGTGACCTCGACCGTGTAGTGCGTTCATCCAAGTTCCCGATGATCTTCGAAGGTGGATGATCCCTCTGTACCAGCCGGGGAGCTTCTCGCCTCGAGATTGCCTCCCCCTCAACATCAGCTTCCACTTGATCTCGATCTGGTGCGCGACTCGACGAAGGTGTAGCAGAGGGGCCGTCATCGAACGTCGTGGTAGTAGTGGAAGTAGAAGGTACACGATCTCCACACGGTGCCTGGATCTCCTCATCGTCTTCATCATCAAGCTGTTCTTCCTCAAAGATGGGCTGTCCCAAGTCATCATCACCTGCACACTCAAAAGCAGAAGAGCTACACGGAATGGTCTCGTCGAAGGTGACTTCGCAAGTCTCCATGATTTGGTTAGTTTCAAGATTGAGCACACGATATGCTCGAGAATGATTAGCATAACCAAGAAAAATTCCATCCATCGAACGAGACTCAAACTTGTCCAAATTTCCTTTCTTCAAGATGAAACACTTGCAACCAAAAACCCGAAAGTGACTCACACGGGGGGAACGACCATGGAAAAGCTCATAGCAAGTTTTCTTCTTGAAAGCACGAAGGAAAATCCGATTTGAAACATAGCAAGCTGTGTTCACCGCTTCTGCCCAATACTTCCTAGGAGTCCTATGCTCATCTAGCATCGTCCTAGCCATCTCACAAAGTGTTCTGTTCTTTCTCTCAACAACACCATTCTGACAAGCAACATATAGCGACGAGTATTGATGTTCAAGACCAAGATCACGACAGAAGGCATCAAAACGAGTGTTCTTAAATTCCGTACCATTGTCGCTACGAATAGCTCTCATGGCACCACCATTACTCTCGTTTTTCAACCTCAAAATCAGATCTCGAACAAAATCAAAAGTCTCATCCTTCGACGCCAGAAAGAACACCCACGCATACCGAGAAAAGTCATCAACAACCACAAGAACATACCACTTCCCACCAACTGAGCGAACTCGAGCGGGGCCAACCAAATCCATGTGCAAAAGCTCCCCTGGACGCTCAGTCATAACATCTGTCAAAGGTGGGTGAGAAGCAGCAACCATTTTTCCATGTCTACAAGGTGCGCAAACCAAATCTTTCTCGAACTTGAGCTTGGGCAATCCTCGGATAAGGTCAAGAGTACTCAAGCGTGTGAGTAAATCAAAGCTCACATGACCCAATCTCCTATGCCACTTCCAAAGCTCAGAAGAAGTACCAGCGATCAAACAACGTGAAGGACCAAAAGATCGAGAAAAATCAGCACGAAAGATCTGTCCCTCAGGAATGATCATACACACAAGGTCACCTCGAGAATCAAGAATTTTCGAATCACCACGTTTAAAGCGAACCTCATAACCCTCATCAAGAAGCTGAGAA
Organism: Urochloa ruziziensis; assembly: GCA_015476505.1. Classification (NCBI taxonomy): domain Eukaryota; kingdom Viridiplantae; phylum Streptophyta; class Magnoliopsida; order Poales; family Poaceae; genus Urochloa; species Urochloa ruziziensis. The sequence continues at coordinate 22,612 of WEIB01000750.1, forward strand.
ACTGAGAGCAAATTGAAACCAAGATTCTTGACAAGAGCAACTCGCTTCAACATGAAAGTGTCGCTCACCTGAATAGCACCCTCTGACAAAACTCTACCTCTACCCTTATCCCCGAAAGTGATGTACTGCCTGGACATCACCGGGGTGAGACTGGAGAACCACTTACCATTTCCTGTCATGTGTCTCGAGCAGCCAGAATCCATCAACCAAAAGTTCTCCAAGCCTCCCACCTGCACAATCAGAACCGAGAACGAGAATGAGCAAATGACTCGACACTGGGGTTAGCACAGAACGAGTCAAACCAGTGTCGGGCCATCTGCTCAAAAGAAGGGTTAGCAAAATCAGCTCTACCGCGTGACACCCTCTCGTCTCTCACCATCGGACCTCTAGCACCACGCGGGGGAAAACGTGGCCTAGACTCTCTCCTAGCCTCAAAGCTACGGTCGAACCTCCCTGAACCAAACTGACCGCGAAACGGAGGCCGCCTAGCAAACTCACGAACAGCAGGAACACCACGACTAGCAACTGCAGGAACTGTACGCACAAACGCGTCGCCTCTCGGCCAGGGTGAACGAGACACAGGCACACTACGAGAAGAGTAGTACCTGTCCCTGTTCCCCACCTCCTTCTCTCTTCTCACCTCCCTCTTCTTCCTCCAACAAAACTCCTCAAGGTGACCATCCCTTCCACAATGCTCACAATGGAAGCGGACTGGCTTTGGCTTTGGGGTTTCTCTCGGCTGTGCCCTCTCTCTCGGCTGGTAAACCCCACCCCTCACAAAGGTCACTCTCCTCTGAAAGTTCTCTGACTTAGGTGGAAACTTGGGAGGATCTGGAGTGGTGTCAAGCTTGTTCAGCAGGTGGTTTGGTTTGGGTGTAAAGGTGTTCTTGAGAATGGTTTTTGGTGGGTTTGTGGGAATATTTGCGGTGGAGCTCTCTGGATCTCTCTCTCTCTCACCACTACTCTCACCAACCTTCTCAGAACCAAGCCCACAACCATCAGCTCTCTTGAAACTCGCAATCAACATCTTGAGCTGAGGCTCACGACCAGACAACCAACCCAAACACTGTCTCAGCTCATCGTTCTCACCCTCCAATCTATTCACACACTGTTCTAGCTCAACATTCTTTAAGGCAACAACATCACAAGCAGAACAGGAATTCGCAATGGGTGATTTAAGTTGTGCTTCAAGTGAACTAATCATGGTGCGTGATTCAAGCAACTGTGCATGCAAAGCAGGACAAGAAGTACAAGCACCTAGCAAAGATGACCTAGACTTCAACTCAGCAAGCTCAACTCTAGCACTCTCTAGTTCATCCAAGCAGTTCATGTGTTTTTCCTTGAGCACAACAAGATCAGCAATATGCACATCACAGAACGAGCACTCTACCTCATCAGACACAAGAGGAGCATTTTTCAAAACAGCAATCTCAGACTCAAGCGAAGCTGCTCTCTCCCTAGACTCGCAAAGCAAAGACTCAAACTCCATGGCCTTCTTTCCAGTCTCAGAAAGCAAGGTCTCAAGCTCAGCCACTCTATCCTTGGACTCTCCTAGCAAAGACCTAAACTCCCTCTTCTCTTTGTTGGTCTTTCTAAGCACATCATCGCGGTTATCGACCAACTGCTCTAGCCTAGCAATCTCCTGACGCAAAGAGGTGGGATCTGTCAATACCTCATCCTCGGAGTCGGAGTCGGAGTCGTCCTTGCCCTTCACGGAGTCGTGCGCCATGGTGCAGTAGTCGACGGCGGCGAAGGAGATGCCGTTGAAGTTGCGGTTCAAGCTCTTCTTCTCCTTGCGGCGGCCGCGGTCTTCATCTTCACTGCTTGAGCTTGATGACGTGTTGGTGGAGCTTGTGTCGATGTCGCTCGCATCAGCCACCATCGCTCGAGATCTGTTCTTCTTGTGTCCGCCGTGCTTGTTCTTGGATCTTCTCTCTTCCTTGTTCTTGTTCTTGGCGCGGTACTCGTCCTTGGGACGGTGCTTGTGGTCGTCTCGCGGGCGGTGCTTGCGGTTGTAGTCGTTCTTGATCTCCTCGGGGCACTCGGCGATGAAGTGGCCCATCTTCCCGCATCTGTAGCACGTACTCCCGGCGCGCCTCGAACCCTTGCGGTTCTGGTACATCCTCTCGAACCTCCTCGTGAGCAACGCGAGATCCTCCTCGCTCAGCACCTCATACTCTTCATCTGGAAGGGACACAAGAGAAGACAAAGCAAAGTGTCTAGGAGTGTTAGCATGTCCATATCCAGAGCCACCGACTAGAGCCAGACTATGGGGATCAGTCGGACTCTTCGCCTTGGCAAGCAACTGCCTGTCAACCTCAGAAGACTTCAACTTCGAGAAAAGCTCATCAACAGAAAGAGTCTCATAGTTTGCCGACTCCATGATCGCCTCAACCTTGGCACCCCACACGGATCTATCAAGTGCTTGCAGGAGCTTGATAGCTCGGTCATGATCCGAGTATGGGAGCACGGTAATGTTGGCTTTCATGTTGTTGACAATAGAAGTGAAACGCTGAAACAAAGCATCAACCGACTCTCCAGGCAAATGAGCAAAGTTCTCATACTCCCTCCTATACATCGAGAAAAGCCTAGCCTTGACATGGCTATCACCACCGTGGGCTACCTTGAGCTTCTGCCAGATCTGGCAAGCTAGGTCCTCGCCCAAAACACGCTCGAACTCCTCGGCAGACAAAGAACGGAACAAGTAGTCGACAGCTCGGGCATTCGCCTCAAATTTCTCCTTTGCATCCTGGGCATCTAAGTTGGTGGATTGACATAGTTTTCATCTTTCGTCACATCCCACAGCAACTTTCCTTTGCCTCGCAAGAAAGCGCCCATGCGCGCAACCCAGTTCGGGTAGTTCTTCCCATCGAAGTGCGGAGGCCCGGAACCCCGATCTTGGTACGCCATCTTTGGATCTTAGACTGGTTAGAGTCGCAAAGACCCGTAATCGGCTCTGATACCAATTGAAGGACCGAAACGGCGACCAGAGAGGGGGGGAGTGAATGGGAGCCGATAAAAAATCTTTCCAAACAATCCGGCTATTCTCCCAAAACAACTCCGAAACCTCCGAGAACAATCTTGCCAAGATCACGTAGCCACTGTCAAGCTACTGACCCTAGGAACAAGAAACGAGCAGCGGAACTCGAACCAATCGAATCGAACAACAAAACGACCCGAAACTCGGCTCGATCTAACACACCCAGAGGGGGGCGGTTAAACCGGCCAGGGGGGGCGGTTAAACCGCCCGGGCCTGGGAGCCTCGGGTAAAAGTCAAAACAAAAGTGGATCTCCCAAACCGCTTGAGCTCTTGAGGCGAGATTTTGGTCAGATGATCTAGACCCCCAGTGGAGTGTTTTCCCAAAAGATCTCGGCCTCTAACTCAGTACAACTCCCGGAATCGCAGATCTCGCGAAGAACACCATCACCTCGAGTTCATCCCGAAAATCTCGAATCCAGAGCGATTCTCGGCGTTTGGGGGCAAAGGATCACCAGCAAAAGAGGCACAAGGCACTCATACGTGAATCCCCCAAAGAAATCCGAGAGAAAACGCTCGGGAACAAGAAGAACGAAAATCCCCCAAAAATAGCTCCGAAAATACCCACGAAAATAGAAAAAGAAAAGGGAGCTCGGGAAATCAAATCATGGCACAAAGATGAGCAGCACAAACTCAATCACATAACCATGAATTCACCTATACAAACTAGGAATGATTCGAAGTAGTTCTAGGTGGAGGGGATGAAGGGGAAAACAAGTTCAAAGTAAAACCTAAAGAGATAACTAGAGGGATAACAGCCACCAGCCCTGAAGGGGCCTATTAGTAGTCCAAGTGGTGGTGTCCTAAAGACTAAACTACCCCTAAGTGATACATACCCCTCAGGGGCAAATTTGACATTTGGTCTTCAGATATTTTCCGGCTCGGGCACCTTCCACTGCAAGCTAGCTTCCCTCCGACGCAAGCCTTGCAGTCACGCCGCGTGTCCTCCGGATCGAAGCTCCTCGACGCCGGTTTTGGGCCAGCCCAGGGGGGGCGGTTAAACCGGCCCTGGGGGGCGGTTAAACCGCCCCTGACAGCCCAGCCAGGCCCAGCTGCCCAAGTCCGCCTCGTCGAGTCCTCGGTCCTTGGTTTTGAGGCCCAAACCAAGGGAAACCGTCCACCGATGATTTTGTGGCCAAATCACCAAACCCCGCGCGCAAACTTCGGTTGTTAGCCGCCACCTTGCGCCGGCTTCTCGTCCGCGTACGAGCTTCGGTTGTGAGCCGCTACCTCGCACCGGAACCACGTCCCCTTGCTCGTTCTTGCCAGCATGTGAACCGCACTTGATCCACCGGCCATCGGGTCCCTCGAACCAAGCCTACTTGTCTCTCCGCTCCTCGGAGGCCGCCATGGCTAAGACCTTTCGCGCCTGTTCTTCACCTGCACCAATGCAACCAAGCCGCATTCTACACCTGCAATACTTAAGCCAAGGGAAACGTCAATCCACACCACGTTGTCAATCACTCATCACACCAGGAAGCGACCATCCATCGGTCCTCGGACACACTGGGTCCTCAAGAATCACTCCTTAGCTTTCCCAAGCAAGGAGAATGGGAAGAGTTGTAGGCAGATGCTGTTTGTCAGTGTGCCATTGGGATTAATGGTGTTGCATACCTCCAGAAAGTTCCGAAGGTTAGCGTTGGCGTCCTCAATCGCCTTTCCGCAGAAAGGGCTGGCCTGGACCATGTTGACCAGGCCAGATCTCAGCTCAACCTTCCTGTGCGTTCGATAGTCCTGGGAAGTTGCTGCTCGCGGGACTGAGAATTCACGGAGTGTCTTCTTCGGCTAAGCCATTATCTCTGGTGACTCTAGAGCTGAAGAGTACGATGAACCTGAATCTGGTTCGGACTCAGAGTCGGATGATGACTTGAATGTATTGCTTGAGCTGAGTGAAATTTGAGTAGGAATGTATCTGCTTCGCACTACTCTTCCAATGCGTTCTGGACTAGGATCAAAGTTTGATGGTAGGTTGAAACCAGTCATGCACTATCCTGCAAACACATCAAAGATAGACGAATATTGCAGTGGTGAGGTCACTAAGGTTAGTGGTTGGTAAATCTGTAAAGATTATCAAATAATTCAACAATAACTTTAGCCAATTGCTTCCCCGGCAATGGTGCCAGAAATGCTTGTTGGCACTCCTTAGCGTCACGTTTTAGAAACGCTTCAAGAGCGCGAAGATGTGTATCGATGTATGCAAAAGGATTCTGCAAGCACACAGAATATATCTCGTTGTAGCACTTCACCCAGGGAGTTATCCCAGGGTATCGTATTTATATTTCCGCAGGGACGCAAAATGGTTAAAATGTATTAAAGAATGAAGTGATATATCTTGCCAGAAATATCAAGCCACAAAACCCAGGGGCACAAACTCTAAGGTTTGGAGATAATGGTCAAATAAATGACCGGATAGAAGGTCTAAAAGACCAGCGACACAGGAGCACCTAATTCTAAAGAAAAGGAAAGACGTTGGGAGAGACCGGACCTAGACCTTTCCTAACTCAGAGCAAAAGGCACTCTAACCTTAACCTAGACTCTAGCTTAGATACTGGGAACAGAGCTCACTTCGACGGCTAGAACGGGAGAACCTCAGAATGGAGTGAGAGAGGGGGTTCTCTGGGCTCAGCACTACTGTTATGAATACACCCGAACGTGGTGGACTACGAAGGACGGACAAGACTGTCACCACCTGCCGCCTACCACTGTAGTTACGTGGGGTGCAACACACTTCCTAGTTAATCAACAAGCCAGACACCACGTCTGTACATGATGATTAAGATTTCTCTTGAGGCCTGTCTTTCCTAAGGTGTCTTACGACCCGGTCAAGGCGAGCAAACCCACGAGATAAAGCCCGGTAGAGCTAAACTAAACTCTACACTAAGACTAAAGGGGGATAGAACTTTACTCTAAAGAGAGCAAGATATTTACTCTAAAGAAGAGCAAGATAGAAAGATATAAGATAAACTTAAGCTCTAAAGTAAGAAAGTAATTATATTGATAAACTCTTCAAATGAAGGGAAGGATACAAGAGCTTTACCAGAACTCCGAAGATTCCAAAGATCCGAGCTAAGCTCGACTCGACTTTACTCCCAACTTTAATCCTAATCTAAGAAATGGAAAAGATACAAGAGCTCCCTTCAAGTATAGACTTGAGAAGTTTGGTGTGTGTCTTGGAGTGAAGAGGA
>WEIB01000749.1:0-28336 GCA_015476505.1 Urochloa ruziziensis
GAGCAATGTATGTTATCACTTTATTAAAACAACATAAGTTTTTTATGGCAAGATTGTGGAACAAAAACATGCTGTTATGCAAATTTATAGATTTTTTTGAACAATTTCAAATATTATTGTAATTATTATGTAGTAATTTGGAGTTAGAAGCTTGAATTGTCGCTAGAAGGCAATTGAATTTTCCATCTATCTTCTAGATATGGAGTAGTATGGAACACATAAGCCTGAAAATAATTTTTGTGCAAATTATTAAATTTTATTAGAGGCATGTACAGTTCAACTTTGAGTTACTCTCAATAAGCACACAGAAATCATTTAAATAATAGAAAATACCAAATATGTTCAAATTTTTTTGAAACTTCTACAAGACAACGTATACGTAGTCTATTGTATATAAAAATATATTATGTATATAAGGTAATTATATTTATGTGTTACTTCACAAAGGTGCAATAAAATAAAAAAGAAAAAGAAAAAAGTCAAGCAGGGAAGAAATGAAACCTGACCCATTTCGGCCCAAATGGCCCAACTATTCTCAACCGTGCATCACTGATTCAATGGCTCTGATCGCATAGCCATGCTATATAATCGTGCATCCACCCCCGTAACCCTAACTCCTGATCCTCTCCTCCGTCCCCTCCGCTCCTCAGATCCCCTCCCCACCGACACCACCTCGGCGGCTACAAGCCCCCGGCCTCACCGCAATCCCAGAAACCCTAGCCCCCTTCACCGCTTCTCCTCCCCTCTCCCCAGCAGATCGCCCGCCGGCGACTCCTTGACCGCCTCTCCGTCCACTCCAACGCCTCCGGCGTACCCAAGTCCCCCTGTTCTACTCCTCTCCTCCGCACTCCTCAGATCGGCGCACCTCCCATGCGCGGGCTGGTACACTCCCCTCCCCTGCCCGCGCGTGTGACATCCCAGGGCTTAATAGGATTGATAGAATGCTCATATCAACAAGTTGCAACTTCTTTTCCGGAAGCTCATCTCGAAAGAACTCCGGGGTTAAGCGTGCTTGGCCCGGAGCAATTTAGGGATGGGTGACCGACCGGGAAGTCCTTCCCGGGTGCGCACGAGTGAGGACAAAGTGCACAGAAAAGACATGTGTTGGTCTGTGAGGATAGTCATGAGGTCCTAGAGAGCTGTCAGGGTAAGCGGGCCCGGCCTCGGGAGGCGGGACGTTACATTTGGTATCAGAGCCGACTCTCGCGGTTTCACGGGCGCGTGGGGTCGCAGTTGCGCAGGCATGGTGCGCATGGCTGGTGTGGGCCCAGAGTGGTCACACAGCATGGCACATGCGCTGGCACTGGGCACACGGACGTGGCCAAGAGAGGACGTTCCTGGACTGGGGTTGATCGACGAGGGCGGCGATCTCCTAAGGGGGTGAGATTGTGACATCCCAGGGCTTAATAGGATTGATAGAATGCTCATATCAACAAGTTGCAACTTCTTTTCCGGAAGCTCATCTCGAAAGAACTCCGGGGTTAAGCGTGCTTGGCCTGGAGCAATTTAGGGATGGGTGACCGACCGGGAAGTCCTTCCCGGGTGCGCACGAGTGAGGACAAAGTGCACAGAAAAGACATGTGTTGGTCTGTGAGGATAGTCATGAGGTCCTAGAGAGCTGTCAGGGTAAGCGGGCCCGGCCTCGGGAGGCGGGACGTTACAGCGCGCCGGTCCCTCTCCGCCCTCACCGGCAGGCGCGGGTTCGGGCACGCATATCTCGCAGCCAGATCGGGCGGCACGGGATCTGGCGGCGCAGTGTAGCTCCGCCTAGGGTCGCAGCGGGGCCTTGGGTGCTCATTTCCTTCTCCTTCCTCTGCATCACTCACCTTCTCCTTCCTGTAGATTTCGAGCTCAAGAGCGGCGGTTTGGAGGAGGAGGAGATGCAGCTCAGACGTCGCGGTCATGGACGAGGAGAGAGGAGACGCCCAGTCTCTCCTGCTGCAGCACCACCCTCTAAACCAGACGCGGGTAACCGAGCCCCCCAAATCCCCTTCTCCTCTGCTACAACTCTTGTTAATGAAATGCACTAGGATCTGTCGGTTGTGCTTGGATGGTAACCTCGGTCCGTCGGCTGTGCTTGGATGGTTAGGCTGATGTTGTTGTAGCCTAGGCTGTTGGATTTAGTATGGGGATGCTATAGCTGATTAAATTTGCACTAGGATCTATGTTGGTTGGTATGTGTATAAGTTATTGTACAAGTAATTCTCATGATGCCTCAAGTGCAGTAATATGTTGGTTGCTTTACGACCGTAGTCACTTACATAATATGACAGTTAATACTCACATAGTTCTCTTAGTGAAAAATCTGGACAGAGTGGAAGTAAAACATGGCTATGTAATGCATTAGCTACTAACTCTGAAGCTGGGTGCGAATTTGATGTGCTGTGGTGCTTATTTTTTTTGTTGATGTGCGGACATGGTATAGGGTTGTTGGGAAATCAACTTGCTTATGCTTATAGGTAGTTGGATGGCTGATTGAGTTAGAAATGAACAAAGATACACATGAATGCCTATGCTATATAGGTAGCTTGCAAAATTGTTTTAGTTACATCTTTTTAGTGTTCTGTGGTGTCCTGGGTTTCTGATGTGAAGGTGCCTGAGTAATCTAAGACTAAGGTTTAGGGCTACCACCATCTGGAACAGCTCTGTTTTTAAAATTATAGAGTACTGTTAAATTATAACTAGAGAGTAGAGACTACAGTGCAATGCTCTGTATTTAGATGTATGATTTATGAGTGATTATAGATGCAGCCAGTCTTTGGGATTGACGTGGATGAATCCATGTCGGTGGATTTTGGATACACGTCACTTAATCAGTTTCTCAGGTCAGTCACTGTTCTAATTGTTTATATAAGGGATAGACCAACTAGTACTGGCAACATCTCAAGTAACCTTGTAATGGTGCATGTGATCTGTCTTTTTATTTTATTGTACTCATGTGATGTACTGTAACTCTGTACTGGTTCCCTGAAATGATCATGTGAGAACTAGTTCTTGCTTATACATATCAGTAGTTTTTGGCTGCCTAGTTTGCTGCTACAGCTTTCATGATCGATAAGCCTGCTAGATATGTGTAAACTTTCATGATCGATAAGCCATCTGTGGAATTGTGATGTGTGTGTTCTTTGGATTTAGTGTCCCTCCTGATCTTATTCACTTCTAGTACTGACGACTATGAATCACAGCTCTTGTAGTTTGGCCTCTAGGTGCGATTAATTGGTTCTGTTCCTCTGCAGCACACTATTGCTATTGCCTGAATACGTGAAGTTTCAGACTTTCTCTAGCTTGCACTTCACTGTCTTAGTGTTAGATGGAAGGTTTTGTTTGTCTAACAGCTCAGCTATTTAATTCTCTCTGGTTTTATTCCCTGCTGCAGCTTGTGGTCTTCTCTGGTTTTTAATTTGTGTGTGTGACTGGTCCTTTGACTGATTTTATAATTCACATGGCTGGTGTTTGTAACACATGAGCTTTGTTCCTTCATCGCATTTTCTTGCGTTCTTTGCTTACTTATGCTTTTGCTCTGCAGGCTGATCATCATTGACGGGATGACGATGACGATTGCATGCGGGGAGCCATGCAGGTGGTTGCTATTGATGGTGCGTGCTTGGACGGCGAGACAAGGATCCATGGGTACCCTGGGGTTGGGCTTGAGGCATTGCAGACATTGAAGAGGTAACATTATTGCAGATATAGCTGATTCAGTATATTGTGTGTGTGCTGACTTAGCTGAAAAGATGAGGCTGCCTCCAATATAATTTTTCAAACCCAATTGCATTCTGTGAATACACTGTTCTGTTCAACAGCTTGGCTTTACTACCTGCAACCACTGTTCTTTTGTAGTAGTTGCATTTATATAGCATAGGATTACAGGAAGGCAGTCATACTAACACCTCATCACAATAACCATATAGAATACATGTTACGGTTCATGCCATATGGTCAATCTCACCCCTCTGTCCCTCCATCATTGGCGTTACATTGGATCCACCAGCCATGTTTTTTGTTTAAATGTGTTAACAAACGAAAGTAATATGAGTGATTTGGCCAATGGATTTTTTACTGCATACTGACTCATATTCTTGTATCTGTGTGCAGGAAGTGCAGAGGATTAAATGTGAACATCCAGATGATGATTAATGTATGGGCACAGTTAAGGTCTGTGTAACTATAGGTTGATAAGTAAGCAAAACTGACTTAAAAATTTGACAAGTGAAAAGCTGGAGAATTAGAACTGAGGAGCTCTTTTGCTGGATGAATACTTGTATGTGATGTACATGAAGAAATATTTTGTATTTGATGTAATATTGGATGAAAATATGTTCAATTTTAGAAATGAGATTCATGGGCTGGAATCTGAAAAACATGATGGGCCAGAATTTGGGCGTCTGCTGGGCCGAAAAATGTGATGATGTCATCATTTACGTTGTCTGCCATGTCATCGTTTACATTGTCTGCCACGTCATCGTCCACGTTGTTTGCCACGTCATCGTCCACGTTGTCTGCCACGTCATCGTCCACGTTGTCTGCCACGTCATCGTCCACGTTGTCTGCCATGTCATCGTCCACGTCTGCCACGTCATTGTCCACGTAGGTAGCCACGTCAGCGTCCACGTAGGCAGCCACGTCAGCGTTCACGTAGGCAGCCACGTCAACGTCCATGTCAGCAGCAATCCGTGACGGTTATTTCCGTCGGTAAAACTGGGCTTTGGGCTGGACTAAGTGGGCTTTGGGCCATTCTGTGACGGTATGAAACCGTCACGGATTGTTCAATCCGCGACGGTTTTTTAAGGACCGTCGATCGATTTAATCAATGGCGCTCAATCAATAACAGAATCCAAAACCGTCACGGAAATTAATTTGCGATGAAAATTTGACAATCTGCGACAGAATGATTCCGTCACGGAATAAATGCTGTGTTGTAGTGCATGATGCATATGTTTTGGAGTACTTTTTATTTACATGCAATTTGTATGGAATGTATAGGAGATGCTTATGTGCAAAGTATATAGCGACTTATGTGCAAACATCTCAACAAATTATGCATATAAATTGCTAAAAGGGTTTTACACTCATGTTACTTAGTTAAAGTGTTCACATAGGTTGCTACATTGGCTTATGTAAGTTGATACTGGACATACTACATAAGTTATCATATTTCTTGCGGACAAGTTGTTACGGTCCTTCCCACATGTGATACATTTATCTCTACATAAATTTACTAATAGATAAGTAGACATACCATATAAGTTGCTATATAATCTCTATATATAATATATTTATAAAAGTTGTTGCTTAGTCTATACATTTAGTTTTATACATAAAGTGTTACACAGTTCATACATAAGTAGCAACTATGCATCAATATAAGTTGACAGGAACATAAAACAGCTTCAAAACATATCGAATGTGGATCTCATTTTGTAGATCTCGTTGCAAGGAATATAATGGTGTAAACATATTTGAAAAACGATGCTTAATGAGAAAGTAATGGTCAATTAAAGAAAATACGTCTACCTTTACATCTACATCAATGCTAGCGTCATCTTGAAAGTGACATTCACACACGGAGTTGTCCTCCTGCTATGTGTCATCACATGATTTGCTTGTAGGAGTGAAAAAAATACTACTTCAATGTCGTACTCTTTAATTACTCCCTAATGGCATGCACCGCGGAATAGGGTCGCGCACTTCTCGTTCGCGCGACCCGTCGTGCGTTTTGTTTCCCGAAACAATACAGAAAAGGAAACGGTGCAAATTGTTTTGATGTTGTGTATGTAAAAGTGATATCTAAAAAATTGGAGCATGTCCTACGTCAGCTGCAAATTTTTTTTAAAAAAAACCCTCTTATCTACATAGGTCTATATTGTTACGGACAAAATAATTATAGAATTCCTATTATACAGCTATGGAAAAAAGAATGGCAAGAAAAATTGGATGAAGCCAATATGACCACATATCCACTATATGTCTACAGTATACACAACTATTTTTGGACAATTTCTGTCTTATGAGGAAAATTGACATTTTGTACACCTTTTCTGTTTTTTTCATTTAGCGCCAAGTTCCGTAACATGAAGCAAACATTACGGTGGTCCAAATGAGACTATTTTCATTTTTCTATTGCCAACGTGACAATCATGTACCGAACACGAGTACAAAGATGCACTTGACTGTATGTTCTGAAGAACTGAATTTGTTAGCGGTTAGCACCATGCTCATATCCCTCTCGACCTTGCCACCAATGCAACTAATCAAATTAATAATCGTCCATACAATCAAGGTGTGATATCATAGACTTATGGTTCTCGGAAACCAGCATTGAGCTTGCTTCTTCTAATCCCAACTCACCCAATCAAGAAAGAAAGACGAACAATATTACCGATTCCGAGGCTTCAGGAACAGCTGGAGTTTGAGTCCCATTTGGAAACGAGATGAGAGGCCTTTCCATCGCGGTAGAATATGTACACTCTTATGCGCCAAGAATTCCAAGGCCTCACGGTGAATCCGGCATGCAGTCCGTTATTACGTCGCCGCGTGTATCGTTGGAGTAAATCGAGCCGTTCACCCGTTCCAGTGTTCCCACCGGTTTGACCGTTTGAGTGCAACGTTTGGCTCTTCCAGCACACGTGACGGGAGATGGAGGTGTCAGCAACAGGCAGCAAGTTGCCTTTCTTCTCCGCGCATAACCTGGGTCACGTCCTTGTGCCGTGAAGATTTCAACCTTCCCAAAGCTATCGCGTACCCTGCGTTCCCACCGTCTCAACGCTGGCATGACTTCGGTAGGAGGCTCTCCCAGACGGGTGCCTGCGAACTGCGATTTTTTTTAGAATGACAGGCAGTAGTACTGCCGTGCCCTATTTTTTTTGAAGGGAAAACTGTGGGGGAGTCCCCACAGCGCTACTGCCCTGCCCCATTTGATTAACAAGGCACAACAAGTTTACAGCAATTCAGTACAGCAGCAAATTTACGCAGAGCAGACTCCCCAATCGAGACCTACAGAACCAACTAACAAGCTGCCCGTTACATTACAGCACCCATGGCACTTCAGTTACACAAAGGTTCAGAAATCGGCAAAAACAGACCAAGATCACTCCCAACTGCACTGTACACTCTTCTCATTTTGCGCCAAGCTGCCCCCAGTTTGAATTTCTTCAAGCTTGGATCGCCAAAGGGGTCTTGAGCATCTCCGCCAGCGGACTGCGATTGCCGCCGGCCACGCTCGCCATTGATGATAGGACGAGCACAACTTTGGAACGTGAGGCGCCGGCTGCCAACTTCGAATCGGCCTTACGGGGCGTGGCGTCTTTGCTTCTGCGGCCGGACACGCGAACGGTGTAGATGAACGCTGGCCCAAATAGGTGCTTCTGCGGTGGATGAACGCTGCCGGAATGGCATCTCAGTCATCTTGCACTAGCTACTCGGTACCTCTGTTCTCCACAAGTTAGCTCAGAGAGCTTCTTCCATCAGGTTCCATTGACACTCCGGCACTCTTCGGATTTGACTGCAGCCTGCAGCCCCTCCTGCTCCCCAGTCGTTCCATCAAGGCGTCAAGACACACCGCCAATACATGTATGCGTTGTCCCTGCTCCCTCTACCCAGTACAATACGTGTCCTATATGTGTACGAGTGCGTAGAGCAGACGCGCGCGGCGAAGCGCGCGGCCCGTCCTAGTACTTTTTAAAACTACAAAAGGGAATCATCTAGGATCCACAACCGTCGTTTTTTTTCTTAAAAAGCCAAGGTCGTTCAGAGCCCGCCCGTTCAGAGTAGCGAAGAAGTGCCAGAATCATATTATAATACAACCGTGTGCTTCTTTTTTGTGGAATTTATATGCAAAAGGTATATAATACTATCATTCCACAGAGGACATAAAAGGGCACTGCACGTGGCTTAACTGAATTGCATCCAGTTTGGCAATTTTTAGTCAAGTAGTCATAGATTAGTGTTGTTGGGAAATACGTTTTTTCGCGTATTTCATTAAGTAGAGGAGAAAGAGTTTACAACAAACAGGGCCTAGTCATCCATAATTGATGACCAGCCCGGCACAAATAAAACACACAGAAAGATATTACAAAAGTCTATGTGATTTCGCGACCTGTAGCAGTGGTGGCTCAAGCAGACACTGTCGCACTACACAGCCACAGGGCCGAATCTCTCACCCAAAATAAAACTATATTCAAGGTCAAACGTAAAGATAATTGCATGATGTGTAAAAAATTGGCAACAAATGTCCACCAAGATCAGTGTGCTATCGACAGTATAGCACGTAAGTCACAGTTGCACCGTTCACATCACCAGTTAGATTCATCAGCCTAAATTATTTCGTAGAAATGCCACAGAAAAGTGCAGTAGAAGAAACCAGTAACTAACTCTGATGATACACGAATTTTGACATAAGTCCATGTATGATTAAAGCAGTATGTATGAACAATCGTCAGGACTTCAGCAATCAGCAGGCCATAGGGTATGCTGCCAAGTGCCAACCGACGAATATGGAACATTCTCAAAGGAGATAGCATTACAACATAAATCACAAGCCATAAGCAGTGTAAATCTCCAACGTGAAGTTTACACTGCTTATTCAAATAGTACGAAACATCAGTCAGTTAAAATATAGCAATTTGAATGCAGTAGTGCACAATGAGCCAGTAGTGCACAGTGAGCGAGAAGGGGCCCGGGTGCAGGGTTTTTTTCCCACAGTTTCAATGGTTTTTTTTGGAATAAAAACCAGTCCAATAAACCGGTTAAACCGGCAGGTTAACCAGTAGGAGTGGTTTGGTAGGGTCGGTTTTGAGCGGTAACCGGCCCTATTTAGCTACCGGACCGGACCGGTTTGAGCAGTAACCGGTCAAACCGGACCGGTTTCAAACAGCTTTTTTAACCTGCCAGGGTGGTCAGCGAGGTCGCAGCCGACGCTGAGGAGAGGGAGGAGGCTGCAACGGCGGCGGCAGGGGGTTACCAGCTCAGGCTGTCCCTATCCTTGAGCTTGACCATGGCGGCCGGCGGCAAGGATTCGAGGGTTACTGCTGGTATTAGAATAGAAAGCCCCTGCAATGGCGGTGTACTGCTGCATGGAATTGGGCCCCCATGACCCCATCATTTAGTTACAACATCAAACGAGATTCATAAATGCAGAATGCTGCAGCAGAAAGACAAACAGGACAACTGCATCATACTGATGAAGATATGAAACAACAGGGAGCACAATATGTTAAAGGCCACAAGTTTGTGCAAGATTGATTAAACAGACTGCAGCAAAGAAAGTGCAGTTAGCACTGTTTCCACCATCATCCGAACCCAAAATCAACATATAACTTGCATAACTGCTATAGCGGTCACACATTACATTAGCAGAAACCAGAACCGCCAGAGGATCACAAGGGTAGCAGTACCAAATTGTAAAGTACACCAACCATAAAAAAGGTCTCGATCCCACTAACTTAAGCACTAAGCTTCTCATGCTACATGTTATGCTCGGAACCTGCACTATCTTCAGAACATTACATGCCAACAGTCTGAAACAGTTTCTTGGAACAGAAAACAATCTACTTGCAGGCAGAGCTAGCTTG
This sequence comes from Urochloa ruziziensis, assembly GCA_015476505.1. NCBI lineage: Eukaryota > Viridiplantae > Streptophyta > Magnoliopsida > Poales > Poaceae > Urochloa > Urochloa ruziziensis. Next base: position 9,570 of record WEIB01000749.1, read on the forward strand.
GATCATCAGGCGTACAGGCTATGCTGGGTTCAGTAGCAGTAATATAAAGGGTCAGCAACATCAAAATTAGATGCTACTTGGCAGTTCCAACATGCACCACCCCTAGGGATACTGCTCTTCAAGATCACCAGTCTACAGTTTTCATTGGCCATTTTCACAGATGATAGGTCCTGCATCAGTTTGGCACCCGCATCGTCCCCTGAAGTGGGTGAAGATAAAATACCTTGGACAAATACAACGAGCATCTTCCGCAGCACCTGTGCATTCTCCAAGATGAACTTCAGGAAGGCAAGCTCGCTAGGCTCCCCACTGTACTCATGGAAAACCACCTCCATGATGTGTGACTGCACGCATTCGATGCCACTGGCCTCTTGCCAAAACTTCTGACTGAGCTTCCCAGCTGGTTCATCACTTTTCTCAGACTGCAAACCAAATCAATTGGTGGCTCAGCTAGTTAGTATGGATCATTCAGCTAAGCAGCAATCGAATGCTGGTCATACAATTGTACACCAATATAACCAAGGAGCGGTTCGATTCACCTTGATATGCAGTGTCTCGATGTTGGGAAAGCATTTGAGGAAGCTGGGAATCATCTTGGCTTCATTCTGAACTTCAAAATGCACCTGCAAGCCCAATATCCTGACGCTTGGGACAATGGTTCTTGGGCTTGCCTTCGTCTCAACCTGCAATTCATACAATTTTGCAATGAACACCTCACAACCTTTGTTTGATGCATAGATGTAAACCAACCAGCAATCATCACTGAAAAAAAGGGAATGAGGGAACAGCACCTTGATAATGGTGTTGCCAACCTCAAGAACATGTACTCCAGGCACCAAGTATCCCAAAATTCGCAGCTTCGGCGCATGGCCAAACTTGATCCTGGTGCAGATTTCCCTATCGTGTGCGAGAGGACAATCGTCACTCGCTTCCCACAGCAAGATCCGCTCCAGACACGGGCCGTCCACCACGGAGACGTCATGGACATTGCACATGTACAGCTGCAGGCAGCGCAGGCGGCGGCTGATGATGCGGAGGTTCACATGCCCCAGGCACATGTAGACCAGAAGGGTCTCCAGGACGGGGCTCCTGGCGAGGATGAAGGCGTAGTCACTGTCCTCCATGGCGACGTAGCCGAGGCCGAGCTCAAGCAGGTGCGGGAACGCCGTGCCGCGCGGGAGAGCGGAGGTGTTGGGGAACCTCCAAGCCCCGAGGTAGAGGCGCTTGACGGAGGCAAGGCTGAAGATCGTGGCCGGGAGAGGAAAGTCGAGCGGCCAGGGGCGGTTCACGAAGACGAACTCCTCGACGCCCTTTGCGGCGAGGAGGTCGAGCCAGAGCGCGAGCTCGGCGGGGTGCGCGGCCATGGAGCTGCGGGTGAGGTTGACGCAGCGGAAGGGGCCCTGGTGGGCCTCCAGGATCCGGGACACCGCGGCGGCGACGGAGCTGGAGCCTGCGCGCAGGGGCGAGTCCCCGCTGCCTGCGCGGCCGGCCGATTGGACGAGGTGGGCGTCGACGAGGGCGAGCGGCGCGGAGCGCCAGAGCGGGCGCCAGCGCGAGGAGAGCACGGCGGTGCGCGCGGCGTCCTTGACGGGGAGGCGCGAGACGATGTCGCGGAGGATCGCGTTCGGGAGAGCGCTGAGGCGGTCCTCGGAGCCGTCGCCGGGGGACGAGGAGTCGGCGGAGAGGTAGGCGGCGGCGGAGACGGGCGGGCGGGGGAGGAAGGTGCGCAGGAGGCCGTACATGAGGTCGACGAAGGGGTTCACCATCTCCGCGCCCATGCCGAGACTCGCCATCGAGTGCAGCATCGCCTCCATGCTGATCATTGACGGCGGCTCCTGCCGCTCCATGGCGGCCGCTCTTGGGTTGGGGAATGGGAGGAGTAGAGACTAGAGAGCCCGCTCTCGCTTGCTTGGGGTGGCGGCGGCGGACTGTAGGAAGTGGGGATTGGGGAGTGGGGAATAGGGATTAGATTAGCCAGCCTCTTAGGGTTTCGATTTCGAAACGAGAATTTTGGCAACACATGGCGTGAAAAGGGGGCAAATGGGAAGGTTTTTTTTTTTTTTCGGAATAGTACATTTTTTATAAAGAAAACAGTGCAAATTGTTTTGATGTTATATATGAAGGTGGAAGAGATCCAAAATTGTATCTAAAGATTGGGACATGTCCTACATCGTTACAAATTTGTACAAAAAAATGTCCTTTTATTTTTATTCTATATAGTTACATTTATAGTGTATATGTGTCTATATGCTGTTGCGACCTGATGAGATTGGAGACCAACTGAAATTTGGCATTTCAAATTTAGAGCGGACGGTCATTTTCTTTTTAATCAACTTTGGTGCAAAGATGAGCTAGCGTAGCAAGCAATTTTGCAATGGGATTTAATTTAAAAAAATGGCTAATCACGTACTTTCTTTCTCTTCTCCTCTCTCTCTCTCCTAGATCTAGATGAATTTCCTTCCCTCTTGGTAATACTGGTACTAGAACATGTGAAAGCTCCTAGCTAAGAATCATGTGAAGCTACTTCATTTAGGTTAGATTTGGTACCACATTCGAGCTCAATTGTATCTAAACTGGGGAAGAATGCCATGCAACTCCCTCTTCAAAGAAAACCATAATCAAGCTAGAAATGATGGATAAAACATGAAAGAAAAGGTTGGGACGACATAATCTCACCAAGTCACCATATAGAGCCATCTCCTCCAAGGAATTCAAAAACTTCGGTGTTTTTGGAGTTTTTTCACAAGTTCCTCGCTTAGACAACCTCCAAATTGCTCACCTTATAGATGAACCACCCCCCTCAAAGAAAAAAAAATTTATTGCTGATGAGTTTGATATTACTTTTTTTTTATTTTCTAGGGTAGATATTGTCCTACTATACTCTTACTTATTAGTTATAAGAGTACATTAAGAGAATCGAAAATTATGGCACCTGGCACTAAGTATTTTGATTACTATAGGTAAAAGTTGACTTGTCCGGCCTATTCACCTTCATCACAACTCTCTCACTAAGCTAGTTTATTGGCATCTACTTTATGTTACAAATCCATATACACGTAGGTTGTGATTGGTTGTCTGCACAAGCTGTTGTCCAGACTTAAGGCTGCCCGCATCGGTGTCGGTAAACAAACCTAGATAGCGCCATGTCTCACTAGAAGAGAATGAGGCATCCGCACCGGTTGGGAAACCCCTTCAGCAGCGGTTTCCCAACCGGTGCGGATCTTTCGGTGCTAAAGGGGTACACCTTTAGCACCGGGTCATTTACCCGGTGCTAAAGGGGCCCTTTAGCACCGGGTCTCGAAACCAACCGGTGCTAAAAGGGGCCGCGCACATGGCCCCTGCGCGAGCCCCTTTAGCACCGGTTTGTGGCTAGAACCGGTGCTAAAGGGGACCATATAATTTTCCCTTTTCTAGCCTTCATATTTATTTGTTTGTATACGTATTTTGCCAACGTATTTCGTCTACGTATTTGTTCTAATACGGATGTCGTACTACACTGCACTAGTATTTGTATAAGGCTCGTATAAACATAAAAAAGACATATATTACATATCTTAGTGCCAAAAGAGTTACATCATCTCATAGTGCTAAAAGAGTTAAGTTTTCTACTAGTATCCATAAATTACAATCCTGCACTTGGACGAGCTGATGATGAACTAGGACGAGCAGAGGATCTAGGACCAGCGATGGAGGAACGAAGACTTGAGGTGTCCGTATTGTCCCATGCATCATCATAATGAAATTCTCCATTCACATTGATGATCTCGTCCCAAATAAATCCAACGAGTTGTTCTGCAACTGCGTCGATCTTATGCTGCTCTAGGCTTTTACTAGAGATGGACATCATCTACGAATTGCAAACAATTAAAATTAAAGTATAATAATGGTGAAGTTGAATTAGAAACTTGTAAATAGATATTGCGTACCATAATATCATGGTTAGTATATATTTTTTAATCCAGCTATGCATGTACTCGCAAACGTAGTATCCGCATAAATTATTGCCCGGCCCCTGTTGATGACACTGTTGGCGAAAACAAAGTTAAAGATATTTTTTAAGTTGATTAGCAAAGACGTATATGTACAAATTGCATGCGTACCGGGAATTCAGTATTCCATACGAGCTTTTCATATCCAATACCGGGGTGCTTTTCACGAATCTCGTTCCACATCCTACAATTACATAATCATGTTGTTAGTCTCAAATTTGAGTTCAAATAAAATAAGTCAATAATGTAAGTATATAGAAAAATTTGAATTGTTGAAATTTACTTATATATACGACCTTGTAAACATGTCAATGATTTCCTGATACTCTTCTTGTGGTTTCCTCAACGAATCGAAGACGTTAACCACACCTCTATATTTAGGTTTGGTGCTAAAGGTGCTAAAGGTGCCCCAGTTCCGTTTGGCGCCACTTTTTTGGCGCAATTTTATATTTAGCACCGGGTTTTGCAAATACCCGGTGCTAAATAATATTACATCTAAATGTTTATTCTTATTTATTTAATTTATACTTGGTCTTATTTATTTAGGTTGTAGTTAGTCTTATTTATTTAGATTTTAGTTAGTCTTATTTATTTAGATTATAACTAAAACATTATTAGCCACGTCATAGTGCAATTAATATATAAAAAATTAATATATTTGTTATATATGAAATGAAAGAGAAAAAAAAGTTAAAATAATATTACATCTAAATGTTTAGTCTTATTTATTTAATTTATACTTAGTCTTATATATTTAGGTTATACTTGGTCTTATTTATTTAGATTGTAGTTAGTCTTATTTATTTAGATTATAACTAAAACATTATTAGCCACGTCATAGTGCAATTAATATATAAAAATTAATATATTTGTTATATATGAAATGAAAGAGAAAAAAAAAGTTAAAATATTACAGTTTTCATCATAGTGCAATTAACTTATACAGCATCATTGTTTACTTGAACGCTAACAAACTTTCTCCTCACAAATGTCCCTTGATTGTGATCGCGACGTAGATAGGGTGTCTCCTCTGCTGCTAACAGGACGGTTGAGTCAGCAGCCACCGAGAATGGAGGTCGACCGTCGAGCATATCATAATCTTCATCTGTCTTATCCTCAACTCCTACGATTTTTCTTTTTCCAGGAAGAACTATATGACGCTTTGGCTCGTCTTTTGATGGGTCCGATTGCTTGCTCGTCCCTTTCTTTGGCTTGCTAGCCATGTCTTTTATATAAAAAACTTGTGTCACATCTTTGGCTAGGACGAACGGTTCGTCTAGAAACCCAATCTTGTTTAGGTCCACTATAGTCATCCCATACTCATCAGTTGTAACTCCTCCTGCAGTCAGTTTCACCCATTGACACTTAAACAGTGGGATCTTTAAAGGTCCATATTCCAGTTTCCATATCTCCTCTATGACACCATAGTATGAGTTCTTATTGCCATTGCTGTCGGTCGCATCGATCCGGACACCACTATTTTGGTTGGTGCTCTTCTTGTCTTGGGCTCTTGTATAAAATGTATACCCATTTATGTCGTAGCCTTGAAATTTTAAGATCGTGGTCGATGGACCCCTAGCTAGAAAGGCTAGTTGCGCATCAATACCCACAACAGCCATCAGATGTTCTCGCAACCAATCTGCGAAACTACTATTGTGTTGACGTTGAATAAATGTCGCAGTCTTTCCTGGATTTTCTTCATACAGAATCTTCATGTGCTTCTCGATGTATGGAGCAACTAAGGCTGACTGTTGCAGAATTGTGAGATGTGCTTTACGAAATGTCAGCATGTCTCTGATTACCATCGTCTTTCTTCCTAGTATGCCCTTTCCACCAAGTCTCCCCTCATGATGTGATTCAGGCAACCCAATCGGCTTGAGGTCTTCGATAAAGTCAACACAGAATTCAATCACCTCCTCTGTTTCGTATCCCTTAGCAATGCATCCTTCTGGACGAGCACGACTACGTACATACTTCTTCAGAACAGCAAAGTATCTCTCAAAAGGGAACATGTTATGAAGAAATACCAGGCCCAGTATTACGAATCTCTTTGACGACGTGAACCAATAGATGTTTCATAATATTGAAGAATGATGGTGGAAATATCATCTCAAAGGTGACAAGACATTGGACCACGTCGTTCTGTAGCCTATCCAAATCTTCAGGATTGATCACCTTCTGAGAAATCGCATTAAGGAATGCACATAGCTTCACAATCGCTTTCCGCACATTAACTGGTAGCACACCCCTCAGTATGACGGGAAGCAGTTGGGTCATCAACACATGACAGTCGTGAGACTTGAGGTTTAAGAACTTTTATCTTTCATGTTAATTATTCCTTTAATATTGGAGGAATAGCCTGACGGGACCTTGATACTGTTCAAGCATTCAAACATACTTGCCTTCTCCTCTTTGCTGAGAGTGCAGCTAGCGGGACGCAGGTACTTGCGTCCTTTGTCTCTGTTTTCTGGATGTAGATCATTCCGTAGATTCAAACGTTTAAGTTCCTATCGTGCTTCCAGTGTATCTCTTGGCTTCCCATAAGTACCAAGGAAGCTGATCAAGTTCACACAAAGATTCTTCGTCAGATGCATCACATCAATTGCGTTGCGGACCTCTAACAATTTCCAATAAGGAAGCTCCCAAAAGAGAGACTTTTTCTTCCACATTGCGGCACGCCCATCCTCACCTGCCTTGACAGGTTGGCTTCCATCTCCTTTTCCAAATATTACTTCTACATTTTTTACCATATCAAATACATCTTGTCCATTGCGGTGTATCGGCTTTGTACGGTGCTTCGCATCCCTGCCAAAGTGTGGACATTTCTTTCGTAGTTCGTGCTTCGAAGGAAGAAATCGACGATGACCCATGTAAACAACCTTTCTACAATGCTTCAAATAGATGCTTTCAGTATCACCTAAGCAATGTGTGCATGCTTTATATCCTTTGTTTGTTTGTCCGGACAGGTTACTTAGTGCAGGCCAATCATTGATGTTGATGAATAGTAGTGCCCTAAGGTTAAAACTTTCCTGTTTGTACTCATCCCACATAGTAACACCTTCTTCCTTCCACAGTTGTTTAAGTTCGTCAAGCAATGGTCTTAGATAAACATCGATGTCGTTGCCAGGTTGCTTTGGACCTTGGATAAGCACCGGCATCATAATGAACTTCCGCTTCATGCATAGCCAAGGAGGTAAGTTATAGATACATACAGTCACAGGCCAAGTGCTATGACTACTGCTCATTTCACCAAATGGATTCATGCCATCAGTACTTAAACCAAGCCTTAAATTTCTTGCATCAGCATCGAAGTTTGGGCATGCTCGGTCAATGTTTCTCCACTGGGATCCATCGGCGGGGTGCCTCAACATACCATCGTTTTTACGTTCTTCCTTGTGCCATCGCATCAACTTGGCATGCTCTTTGTTCCTGAACAAACGCTTCAGACGTGGTATTAAAGGAAAATACCACACCAGCTTCGCAGGAATCTTGTTCTTAATAGTCTCCCCATCAACCTCACCAGGGTCATCTCGCCTGATCTTGTAGCGTGTGCATTTGCAAACCGGACAACAATCCAAATTTTCGTATTCAGCACCATGATATAGGATACAGTCATTAGGACACGCATGTATCTTCTGCACCTCTAAACCAAGAGGGCAAACAACACGTTTTGCTTCCCACGTTGTTGATGGCAATTCGTCACCCTCGGGAAGAATCTTCTTCACGAGTTTCAATAATTCCTCAAAACCCTTGTCAGTAACACCATTACATGCCTTCCACTGCAAAAAATCAAGCGTGATACCCAACCTTTTCAGCCCCTCTTTGCAATTTGGGTACAAATCAGTTCTGTGGTCCTGTAACATACGATCTATCTTTTCCTTTCCTTGTCATTGTCGCAGCCTTGCTCGGCATCACGTAACATTTGACCAAGTGCATCATTAGGGTCATTCTGTGGAGCAACATCTTCCTGGTCAGCACCATCCTGATCTGCATAATCCATTGCAACATCCGCAAAGGCACCATATTGAATGTCGTTATCATCCTCCTCTTCTTCATTGTCATCCATTATGACTCCTCTTTCACCGTGTTTCGACCAAACCGCATAGTTTTGCATGAAACCATGGGTCATCAGATGGAAGTGAAGAACCTCTCTTGATTTGTACGATTTCTGATTTTTACATTGCCCACACGGACAAAACATGTCACCTGACGGCGACTTGTTGTCCTCCGCCACATCGAGAAAAGCATGCATGCCATCAACCCACTCCTGACTGCGTCGGTCCGCCAAGTGCATCCATTGCCTATTCATCTACATTTGGCAAAGTGATCTAATTAATTCATACACATTTCAAAATTATCGAAATATCCAACACGACCAAGGTTCATAATTTATTCATACATTACAAAGTGATCTAATTGAAAATAAAATTGTATTTCTCAAAGTCATAATGAAACACGACCAATGTTCATAATTTATTCAAGATGTCGTACATAAATTTCTCCACATCCAACATGCAACATGACCTATATCTTTAACCATCCTTCGGTGGGAAAGTAGGATGCTCTGATATATTTTTTCCTGGTGCAGAAGATGGTGGAGCTGGACCGTAGCGCCGCAACAGATCTTGAAGATCAAAACCAGGTTCGTCACCCCTTGCAACACATTCTTCATGTGTTTTAATCAAAAATTTAAGTTGTGCTTTCACCCAAGGTCCTGGTTTTTTCGACTTATCATGAGGTGGTACTGTAGTTTTGCCCTTCCCGCGAGACGAACCACGATCACTATCACCGGTCCCACTTCCTCCAGCAGTAGCCATATCGATATATCCACAAGGCTTTTATTTCTCAAAAAACAATAAATGTTATTGAAAAAATACTCATTACAACATACGAACTTCTGTCAAAATAAACTAACCAATTTCACATATCTCCAATTAATATAAAAAATTACATAACACATTTTTAAAAATCATTATATTTCATTTATAAATAAAATACTAAAAAGCATACTCAAAAAAGATTTCTAACAAAATTTCTCCAATACATACCTAACATTAAATTTAAAACACTATGAACACATATATAACCCTTTCTCTCTCTTCTCCTTTTTCCTTCACAAATTTCATATTTATAAAGTATAATAACAATAGAAACTAAACAAGAACATGAGAGGATGAAATTGTGTACCTCGTAGAATGCTTCAAAAGAAGGAAAGCTTCACAATTTTTGAAAAAAAATTGGCAAAATCTCCCCTCAACCCGAGCACACCATGAACACAGCTCGGAGTGTTCATGCTGGCTCGGGCGTGGGGAGGAAGGAGGGAATATATAGGTAGATAATCAGCAACGGTTGCTGGCTGCAACCGGTGCTAACATCGGGAATTTAGCACCGGTTCATAGCTAGAACCGGTGCTAAATGTTGCTCCAGAATTAGCACCGGTTGCAGGCAGCAACCGGTGCTAAAGGGGTAGATTTAGCACCGGTTGCTGGATGCAACCGGTGCTAAAGGTTCTCCCCCCCACCAACGCGCGCCGCGCGCGCCTGCGCGCGGCTGCTAGCCGTTGGACCCGGTGCTAATACTCCATTAGCACCGGGGCAAAAATGGCCGTTGTTTATGTCGTCCGCGGATGCCTCATTCTCTTCTAGTGTCTGTCTTTTCCGGGCGCTGTACAGGTTTTTGGCCCGCAGCGGGGCCTGTAAAAGAAACTGGACGCCCTGTTTCTGCCCTCTGCCCGACCAAATCAAGCGGGCGTAGAGGAGGGACGGTACGCGCCACGTGGGCGCGGGGCCCACGCACCCGCTCCCGCAACCACCCGGAGAGAGAGAGAGCGGCGCGGCGGAGGTGGGGAGCCAGAGAGCTCTGCCGCTGAGGCCCTGCTCGCGCCGCCGGCCGGGCCTCCCGCGACCCGCCGGACAGGGAGAGGTGGGCCTATGGTCGCACCCATGGTTGGATCTCCGCCCGCCATGGTAGAGGCTGAGGAGAAGACGAGCCCGCCATGGAGCCACAGATGCGGACCCGCGGAGGAGCTGCTCGCCAAGCCCGCACGCCAGCCCCTGCTCCACCTCCACCTCCAGGCCGCCGCCGCGCGCCGCTTCCTCCGCGCAGACGCACCGGCCGTGACTTCTCCGCTCGGCCTCGGCGCCTGCGAGCTCGCCGCCGCGCACAGGCCGCTCGTGCCGGAGCTCATGGTGGTGGCTGGAGGAGAAGCCGCCGCGAGCTCCTCTGCTCCTCCTCCGCCCAGATCCGCCTCGGCTCAGCCTCCGCGGGTCTCCTCGCACGAGAGGGCGCGCGAGCTCGCAGCCGCCGCCGCCCCGCCATGTAACACCCCGTATTTTTAAAGCATTTAAAAATATATTTTTTCCATAATTTTTATCGATAGCATGACTGGGCCTGACGAGACACCGAAGCTCCAGAAGGCCCGAAGCCCAGCTCGGTCAACATACGGTATACGCCCGCGTAAGGAACATCTAAGGACCGACAATGAAGGCAAGCCTCACCAATAATATCACCTAAATCACTAAACTTTACCGTTCTTGCAGCAAAAGCTATAAGGGGGCATCATGTGAGTGGATGTCCGGCCCCGCTGTGGATATAGGATGCTTTATGATTAGGAGTGGAAGGATGATCCCAAGGAGGGAATTCTATCCTAAGAGCCACTCTGATCCAGCTAAGGACCGGTTCATGGGAGAGTCTTTCTGATGCCCCGTACAACCACGCATGCCAAAAGGGTATGGCCTTCAGGAATACCTATTTATGTGAGGCCTTGACTCACACCCCACTAGCTAGCACTAGTAAACTGTCCCAAGGGGCCACGACAGGCAACAAGTATGCTGGAGACAGCCCCAGACAGAGGGCTGGGATTGGTCGGCACGGGTCGCATGTGACTGGGCCGATAGGGCCTGTTGGCAGGATCGCCAACCAATTATTTGCATGCATTACCCCGGGAAGGTCCTTTTGTGGATGGATATGCGATCCCTGCTTGGGCCCCAGCTGCACCCGTGGACAGCGCTAGTGATTAGCTGTCTAGTGATAGACGCTAGTGGGCACGAGTCTCGTAAGGCAGTACCTGCCTAGACGAAGGTAGGGACTGACCGAATGCATGGTAGATAAATACAACCTCTACAGATGAAAAATCTATCTGGATAGCCGCAACTCTCGGCATAGAGTCCATATAGTCAAAGTCCCCATTGATTAGATTTCCTTTATTGCATGGAGAATCCGGACGGCAGGAGTGCCGATGGCTGGGTTCTGGTTTTAATATCGGGACTGGCAGGGAGGAAATGCCCCTCCAGGACCGACCATTATATTTATTTACTTTTAATATTCATATTATTGAATTTGTGGGATTTGCTAGGTATTCAATTCTGAATACTCATCCTTGCTTTCATTGTCATACAGGTTTAGGATTCCAGGGCGACGAGGTGCTGCAGCTTACTCCAATGGAGAAATGAGTGCCCGCCGCTCTCCGCTAGTTTAAAACGGTGAATAATTATTTAGTTCATACGTTATTTACTGCTTTTGATACTAATCTATGATGAGATCCGTATCAGCGTACTGATCTAGGGACTGATACGGGTGATCAAGGGACTTCTGATAAGGGGTCCCCACAGGGTGATATCAGAGCAATAAATGAATTTCTAGCACCATATAGGACAACCCAAACGCATTTGGAAGATATAAACCTTCTATTCTGCTTATATTTTTCAAAATCTCTCGAAAAATCCTCATTTCATACCCTGAATTCCTCTTATCTTATGCTTAACTCCCAAAGGTTACTCTGGCAAAATAGGATCATGAGAATGAAGTTTGAGAGATGATCTGAAATATGGAAATTATGAGATAAAGGTTTGCCAAAAAGCAAACATTACCAGAATAATCAGAAATCAGGTCACAATAGTGATAGATTTTCTGTAGGAAATAAGCCTACGACTTTATAGTAACGTACTTTTGATTGAATAATGTTTGATTAAGCCCCGGATAATAATTTACCCCTTTCCATATAATAGATATGGATTTGATTGGTAGTTGATTGTAGAGATGCGTGGATAGAACCACTCTTTCCTAAATTCCCAAGGATTATCTATAGCTCTTGTCCTTCTAACGTCAATACGTCATCGGTTCAAGTAGAGGTTCAGAAATGAAGGAAATTTCTGAAAAATAATTCTACATGTCTGAAACGGAATACGGGGTCTAGTCTTCTTAAGTGGGGTAGATTCCGAAGTTATCAAGACATTATACTCGGAAAACCGCAGAGAATCCGTTAATGTATGCCACGACATGCAGATCTCAGGAGAATACGGAATAGTCACAGGAATGGTATAAGATTAGCTTATACTACGAGTGTGACAAGATTCGAATCCCTAAATAAATCTTGGAACAGAAACCTGTGAAAGCTGAGGAAAACAATAAGGAAAGATATAAGGATCTTCGTTAGGAACCCTGACCCGTAGGTCCGATAACCCATAAACCCTCAGCCGAGAAATAAACCCCTACCCTCTCTCCTATCAACTCCAACACGTCTGCCCTAAGCATTCCCCGGATTGGTCAACCTTTCTTTTGGATTAAAAGTGACCATATCCCATATCCATCCGTGCTCTCAAGAAACTTCTGACATTCGGTGCATTACGTTCTTCTTAATTCTCTAGAAAACCCTACTCATCGACTCCCCACCATGAGAGTCTCAAGATCATTCTCATCAAACCCGCTCTCACGAAGATCCTCACGGGGAAAACCCAATACCCACTTATTCTTCAAGACATGCAAATTCTTGACGAAACCAAGCCCCTTAACCATCGCCCACCCCTACCAAGTCCTCATTAACCTTTCCAAGAAATCTAGGTCCATTCCTCCTAAGAACTAGCCAAATTCAGTCCCCCTCACTCAATAAAAATGTCGGCACACTAAGTGCGTCAACAATCCTTTTCAATCAGACCACGCCATACAATTTCTCGAGAAACCTCCACCTACTTTCCGCCACAACGACGTTACTGGATAAATCAATATGTCTACATTCTGCTAAACATTTCCCCTTCCAACTAACAATTTCCCAGAATACCATCGAGTCTCCAAAGAAACCTATACGAGTCAACCATCAATAATCTCTGACTCGGTCTATTTTCTCGAAATCCTAAACGAAACCCCGTATACCCACCACCCAGACATCCCCTTCCACTGTACACTCCCTCCCAAAATATTCTGAGAAACCTGCCTTCGTTTATTCATAACCAAACCAATACTCTGCCAAAATACTCTGGCTACCACCAGAATCTAGAGCTTTTCCCTAACAGGGAATCGTCCTGTTTCCTGGCAGATCATTGAAGCATGCAAGCCCTCTCTAAGCCTGCTCCTCAACCATCATCTATCCACGAAAACCTCATGACCGTCCTAGGAATATCACCCATCACAACTTGATAACCGTAGTCATTTACCCACCTATCCCCGCCACTAGAAATAAACTACCCTGGTTTTCATAAACCACTAAGGCATACAAGTTTGCTTAAGGAAAATACTCCTCATCAAGAATTCCCTAACTCTCCCTAAGAATGGTTCCATCACCATACCCGGCTGCTGCCACCACCCAACCAACCCCTCTTAGTCACCATATCTCGAAGTCAGGCCCAAAAAAAAACCTTTGCAGCCTTGAGATCCGCTATGTTCGTCACCTCGCTCCAGAAGGAGACGTATCTTCAGACGCCCAGTAGAATGATGCCCGCATGTCGTCCTATCAGAGGAATGGTTGAACCCGGCTTCCCCTTGGAGCAACCATTCCAGCCTGACATCCCAGAAACAAACCACCCAACCTTAGCGACTTCCCTAGGGAATCCAAGACAACCGGCTCCAGATGAAAGAAACATAAGGAATGAATCTTAGTGGAATAATGGGTGATTTGGCAGGGGAATCACCACACAAAATTTGGAAACCAAATTCCACTAAGAATGGTTAGCAAACCCGCCAACCCAAGGACCACGACCACCTGTCCACTACAGGAGGAGACACTTCTCAGGGTATCCAGAAGGATCACCATACCAAATTTTCTGGTGAGAAGTAGTCACTCGAGTTTATCACTGTTGGATACCTTGGTCCACCCAGTAACCCCTAAGTTTTACTAAACTCTTTTTAAGAAGACCGGAGCCGCTACAACCCCAATGGCAATCAAAACCCCTCTCGAGTCCAGTTACCCTAAGAAGGATAGAGATATTAAGAGAGGGTAGAGCAAAAATGGTGCTTGCTACCCGGAATTAAGGTATCCCGGCAGTAGCATATGTTTCGAATCAAAAAAAAAAAACTTGGGCCAAAGAAATAACACTCTCAAAAACAAAAAAAATGGGAGTGACAAAGAAGAAAGCTCAGGTAAAAATAATCCTGATAATCAAGAATAGGACACTTGAAGGAGTAGTAAGATCAAGCATGGATACATTCAAGCAAAACCTTGGATAGAAATGTCTAGGCAGAAACACCAAGAAGTTATGGAAATCCAAGAATTCTAGTTGAAAAGGAACACAGGAATCTGAGAAAACCACTCGGAAAATAAATCTCGGATTAAGATCAAGGAAATCCCGAGTTGATCCTTTTAAGTGGGGTAGCAACCTAGGTGAAGAAAAAGGTACTTAACCTCAAGAACTTGAGGATTAAAACAACTCGAAGAAAAAGTATTCCATCAAGTCACCCCAAGTACGACAGAAATTAATTGGATACATTCGAGAATAATGGAAATAAGTGCTGACCAAAATATTCCCACACATGGAAATAAGAAACAAGTGATTACAAAGAGAAATAATTTCTAAAGTTATAAGGGAGAAGAAATTCATTTCAATAAATATTGAAAATCCTCATCGACGCCGTAAATTAGAGTAATGTTAGAAGAAAACCCTAGACCTTCTTTCTAACCGTAAATCTCGGGACGAGATTTCTCTTAAGTGGGGTAGGCCTGTAACACCCCATATTTTTGAAGCATTTAAAAATATATATTTTCCATAATTTTTATCGATAGCATGACCGGGCCCGACGAGACGCCGAAGCTCCAGAAGGCCCGAAGCCCAGCCCGGTCAACATACGGTATATGCCCGCGTAAGGAACGTCTAAGGACCGACAATGAAGGCAAGTCTCACCAATAATGTCACCCAAATCACTAAACTTTACCGTTCTTGCAGCATAGGCTATAAGGGGGCATCATGTGAGTGGATGCCCGGCCCCGCTGTAGATATTGGATGCTTTAAGATTGGGAGTGGAAGGATGATCCCAAGGACGGGATTCTATCCTAAGAGCCACTCTGATCCAGCTAAGGACCGGTTCATGGGAGAGTCTTTCTGATGCCCCGTACAACCACGCATGCCAAAAAGGTATGGCCTTCGGTAATACCTATTTATGTGAGTCCTTGACTCACACCCCACTAGCTAGCACTAGTAAACTGTCCCAAGGGGCCACGACGGGCAACGGGTATGCTGGAGATAGCCCCAGACAGAGGGCTGGGACTGGTCGACACGTGTCGCATGTGACTGGGTCGGTAGGGCCTGTTGGCAGGATCGCCAACAAATTATTTGCATGCATTACCCCGGGAAGGTTCTTTTGTGGATAGATATGCGATCCCTGCTTAGGCCCCAGCAGCACCCGTGAAAAAGAGCTAGTGATTGGTTGTCTAGTAATAGACGCCAGTGGGCACGAGTCTCGTAGGGCAGTACCTGCCTTGACGAAGGTAGGGACTGACCGAATGCGTGGTATATAAGTACAACCTCTGCATAGTGAAAAATCTATCTGGATAGCCACGACTCTCGGCATAGAGTCCATATAGTTAAAGCCCCCCATTGATTAGATTTCCTTTATTGCATGGAGAACCCGGACGACAGGAGTGCCGATGGCTGGGTTCTGGATTTAATATTGGGACTGGCATTGAGGAAATGCCCCTCCAAGACCGACCATTATATTTATTTACTTTTAATATTCATATTATTGAATTTGTGGGATTTGCTGGGTATTCAATTCTGAATACTTGATGCTCGTCTGTCTCCGCCACCAGGTCGGCTGTTGTTGACGGCCATTATAACCTCGTAGTGACCGTCAACATTTCGGTAAAATGAGGATGATCATACCATATTCCATACATAAAAGTATTTTTACTGACAAATTCCACAAGTTTTGGATGAGTTGTGCTTGCAGGATGAACCAGGAGAAACAAGGGCCAAACCTGGCACAGAGGCCAGGCCGGCCGGCCTAGGCCAGGCCGACCGGCCTCCCCTGGCCAGGTCTGGCCACGTCATTGATCCACAAGCCATGCCAAGTGCCCAGGATGATCAAGCACCGTGCAAACAACGTCGGTTTGATCCAAGGACCCGGAAGGCCTAGAGGTGAAAGCACATGGATTGAAGGGCCCACATCCTAGGATTCTCGGACAAGCTTCAACTAAACGCAACTGTTACCGACCTTGGGAGAGCATCAGGACCGTTCCTGCAGAGGACGGTGCCAAGTGGCACCAGGGCCAGGCCGGCCGGCCTAGCCCAGGCCGACCGGCCTCCCTCTGTGGCCGCCACGTCTCCTCCTTCGCGTGAAGCTTAAGCAGAGCCTTGGCGTGCTAATGACGCTGACATCCACCCCCTGGAGGCTATAAAAGGAAGCTCATTCACCTTGGGAAGACACACACCACATATCTCAAGTCTTTACTTGAAGGGAGCTCTAGTATCTTTTTCATTTCTTAGATTAGGATTAGAGTTGGGAGTAGAGTCGAGTCGAGCTTAGCTCGGATCTTCGGAGTCTTCGGAGTTCTGGTAAAGCTCTTGTATCCTTTCCTTCTTTTGAAGAGTTTATTTATATAATTACTTTCTTACTTCAGAGCTTAAGTTATCTTTTATATTTCTCTCTTGCTCTTCTTTAAGAGTAAAGATCTTGCTCTCTTTAGAGCAAAGTCCTATCCCCTTTAGTTTTAGTGTAGAGTTTAGTTTAGCTCTACCGGGTTTTATCTCGCGGGTTTGCTCGCCTTGACCGGGCCGTAAGACGCCTTAGGGAAGACGGGGATTTCTCTTGACAGGCCTCAAGAGAAATCTTAATCATCGAGTGCAGACGTGGTGTCTGGCTTGTTGATTAACTAGGAAGTGTGTTGCACCCCACGGAACTGCAGTGGTAGGCGGCAGGTGGTGACAGCCCTGTCCGTCCTTCGTAGTCCACCACGTTCGGGTGTATTCATAACAGTAGTGCTGAGCCCGGAGAACCCCCTCTCTCACCCCGTTCTGAGGTTCTCCCGTTCTAGCCGTCGAAGCGAGCTCTGTTCCCGGTATCTAAGCTAGGGTCTAGGCTAAGGCTAGAGTGCCTTTTGCTCTGAGTTAGAAAGAGTCTAGGTCCGGTCTCTCCCAACGTCTTTCCTTTTCTTTAGAAATAGGTGCTCCGTGTGTCGCTGGTCTTTCAGACCTTCTATCCGGTCATTAACTTGACCATTATCCACCCAAACCTAGAGTTTGTGCCCCTGGGTTTGTGGCTTGATATTTCTGGCAAGATATATCATTTCATTCTTCAATACACTTTAACCATCTGCTTCCCTGCGGAAATATAAATACGATACCCTGGGGTTACACCCAAGGTGAAGTGCTACAACGAGATATATTCTGTGCGCTTGCAGAATTAATTTTGCATACAACGACATATATCTACGCGCTCTTGAGCGTTGCTAAAACGTGACGCTAAGGAGTGCCAACAAGCATTTCTGGCGCCGTTGCCGGGGAAGCAATTGGCTAAAGTTATTGTTGAATCATTTGATTATCTTTACAGATTTACCAAACCACTAACCTTAGTGACCTCACCACTGCAACATTCGTCTATCTTTGATGTGTTTTGCAGGGTAGTGCATGACTGGTTTCAACCTACCATCAAACTTTGATCCAAATCCAGAACGCATTGGAAGAGTAGTGCGAAAGAGAGTCGTACCTCCTCAGATTTCTCTCAGCTCAAGCAATATACTCGAGTCGTCATCCGACTCCGAGTCCGAATCAGATTCAGATTCGTCGTTTTCTTCAGCCCCAGAGTCTCCAGAGATTATGGCTCAAGCTGAGAAGACGCTCCGTGAGTTCTCAGCCCCGTCAAGCAGCAACTTCCCGGGACTGTCGAACGCACAGGAAGGTGCATTTGAGCTGAGAACTGGCCTGGTAAACATGGTTCAGGCCAGCCCTTTCTGCGGAAAGGCGATTGAGGATGCGAACGCTCACCTTCGGAATTTTCTGGAGGTGTGCAGTACTATCAACCCCAATGGCACACCGATCAACAACATCCGCCTTCAACTCTTCCCATTCTCCTTGCTTGGGAAAGCAAAGGAGTGGTTTTACTGCAACAAGGCATCATTCGAAGGACGCTGGCAGACGTGCGCAGACGCATTTCTGGCCAAGTACTTTCCGGTGGGCAAAACCAATGCCCTCCGAGAAAAAATCACTAGCTTTCAGCAGCTAGACGGAGAGACAATTCCCGAAGCTTGGGAGCGACTGCAAGAGTATATTGCAGCCTGCCCTCACCATGGTGTGGAAGATTGGCTGATTACCCAGAACTTCTTCCACAGCATGAGCCGACGATCGCAAGAGATGTTGGATGGCAGCTGCGGAGGAGCTTTCCTCTCGTTGGATGTAGATGCAGCGAAGGCGGCTAATCGAGAAAATATCCACTCACCAGAGCTGGATAGGAGAAAGACAAGCTCCCCGCAAGGGAGTACATCAAATTGGATCCATGATATGCTGGCCGCTAAGATGGAACTTCTCTTGAAGAAGATGGAATCTCCTGGCAAGGAGATGAATCAGATCAGGGAGGAGG
>WEIB01000751.1:0-27288 GCA_015476505.1 Urochloa ruziziensis
CTGCTTCCTGGGGCAGTTGTTGGCAAAGTGGCTGGGATCGCCACACTTGAAACAAACACGAGGGGTAGTAGTGCTGCCTGGAGCTGGTGCCTTCACTGGTGTCTGAGCTGGAGTAGTCTGGCGGTTCTGCTGGAAGTTCTGTTGGGTGTTCTGCTGGACGTTGTGATGTAGGTGCGGAGCGCTGACCCTGGTTCTGCCCAGATCCACCACTGTAACCTCTGAAGCGGAACGGAGTGTTCTGCTGAGGTGGGGTGAAGCGAGGGCGAGTGATGCTGCTAGACTGTCCCGACTCACTGAACTTCCTCTTCTCTACCAGCTCCTGGCGTTTGTGTTCTAGACCAATGGCCTTGTCAATCAGTTCCTGAAAGGTTGGGAAGGTGTGAGAGTACAACTGATAGTTGAGCGGCTCAATCAAACCGTTCAGGAACCGTTCCTGCTTCTTCTCATCATCAGACACCTCTTCTGGTGCATAGCGAGACAACTGAATAAACTTGTCTCGATAATCACTCACGGACATTCCTCCCTGCTTAAGAGCAAGGAACTCTGCCTTCTTCAGCTTCATGAGACCTGTCGGAATGTGATGCTTCCTAAAGTTGTTTTTGAACTCATCCCAAGTGATAGCATCAGCGTCGTCATGGGCGGCGGTGAACGAGTCCCACCAATCTACAACAGTTCCCTCTAGGCGTCCAGAAGCATAAAGGACCTTCTCCCTGTCAGTACACTGAGTGATATCCAGCATCTTCCCCACAGTCTTCAGACAGTCATCAGCCTGCAATGGATCTGCTGAATGAGAGAACGTCGGGGGCCTATGGCTCATGAACTCCCTGTGCTTGTCCCTGGGCGGCGGGTTCTGGTTGTTGTTCCCCTGGTTGACTTGAGCTTGAAGGCCAGCCACAATGTTAGTCAATGTCTGGAGGAGAGCCATCTGTGCCTAAAGAAACAGCTCCATCTCTGGCGGCAGTGGTGGTTCTGGCTGAGGATTCGGGTTGGGATTGACGTTCCTTGACTGACGAACTGTTGGTGGTTGATCAATTCCTGAACCAGACCTGGTGTTCACCATCTGAGTGTTAGAGATACAAGTTTCAGATTGTGACTGATAAAGATATAATAGAAAGATTATACTCAACAGCGTAACTAGATAATAACAGAAAATTTCAGGACATGACAGAATTCTGATTAGCCCAAAAGACCAGATATAACTCGTGAACACGACCTCCAAAAACTATGAGAAAATTACAGAATAAATGTTACTAAATTCTGGAACCAACCCAACTTGAATCATATAAATCGGAGTTATAAAACTCGAGATATAAAATAAACAAGCTGCCCACGTCAGACAATAATGACAGATTCAGGTTCCTGGAAAGACCGATGCATAGCTCTCTGTCCGAAAGTCAAAAAATCATGAACAATTGCCAGAATATCACCCGTTAAATTCTGAATCCAACACACTTGGTTTCACCAGAAACCGATTCCTGTAGCTCCTGAATAAATTCGAACAGTACCGATAGGTCATGCAGTGACGCGACCAGACTTGCATTGAACGAGATTTACAAGATAGATAAAGCGAGATAGATAAAGGATTAAATTATGAGACAAGATAAAACCCCAAACTAACTTTATTAAACTGATGTCGCTGTGGTAATCACTCCACAACACACCACACTCATTACAAAGACCCAAATCATTCATAAGCAAAATAACAAGCACACGTTCACTCTAACAAAAGACGTAGCTCGAAACGACGATCGCTTAACGCTAACGATTACAAGAACTCTAAACTCTTAAACTTCTGGACTCCTAAACTCCTAAGCTTCTAAACTCCTCCAAGGCTAGTTGATGAAAGTGAAAGCTCCTCCATAACTAGTCTTGCGGCGAGGGGGTGAACGTGCTGGACAAACTTCTCTATCTTCCTCCACTTCCGCTGGATCCTCTCCACGGAGTGCAGCTCGTAGCTTCTTGTTCTTCAGTCTTTCAGCAGCTAGCATATCATAGGCCTTGTTCAACTCATCCGTGGTGCCCACAGCATAGGTGTGAACCGCTACGGTGTACTTGGCATGGTCCCTCAGATGGTGCCTTGTAGCTCACCGTCTTCTTGGTAAAGCACCCTTCCAAAAGCCTGAAGAGCGGCATCATCCCTACCAGCTGCAAAACTGCCTCTGAATGCTATGGCATGGAACTTGGCAGCCTCCAGAGTCCCTCCATGCACATAATCAGCGACGCGGATCTGCACGGACACCTTCCACTCTGCTGGATATCTGGGGTGACGGAATTGCTTTTACATAATCTCCACCGGGAGTTGGAGACGCTCAAACAGCTCCTTGAGCAGCGCTGGAAGACGGGCATTGCCACCATCATGATAGTGGCGAGTCAGAGTCCAGTACTCAGGCGGAGGCGGCTGTGGATTCTCTGAATCCGTAGATGAAGACGGGTCTGGAGACTGGATAGCATCCTCATAGTATCCTCCTTCGCCTGGGTACTCCTCTACCTCCTCAGGGTCCTCCTCTTTGTCTTGGACTTCATGATGCTCCTCTCCTGCAGGGGCTTCAGCTTGGACTTCTTGCTGCTCTTCCACTCCAACGGCGGCTGGAGGCACTGGCTGGTCGACAGCAACCGCTGGAGCACCATCTTCACCTTCCTCAACATCTTCAAGCTCGATCACCTCCACCTCTTGTGGCGACGGTGTGTGCACCTCCACCTCGGGGCCTTCCACCACCATCTGAGCATCAACCTCATCATCACTGCCTTCCTCCCACTCACGGACACGCTGAAACAAGGCACTCTTACGAGCGGACTCCCGAGTCATCACCATCTTCTGAGATAAGGAAATTTTTAACAAGTAAGATATGTGATAAAATGAATAGAATTAGCTCCAAGAGTGAGATAAAATCAATAACAGGAAGAAATAAAATAAAGATAAAATAAAATGGAATGAAATAGTTTTATATCAGAGTAAAGCGGAAATAAAAGGCTTCTATGCATTAGTATCCTTAATTCGACCATTTTCTAACTAGGCTAACGTTCCTAGAGGCAACACGACTCTGGTACCACTTTTGTCACGCCCGTTTTCAGAAGAAAATGAACCATCTCATATGCAAGTCTTTAACCAAGGCAACTCACATATAATCGACAAAAATAAATATCATAGCGTGCAAGAATAAATAGAGAGTAGTAAATAGCATTATTACAAGCCAAGGTTTGTCTCCATAGAATAAATAGAGTCTTTATTTAACGCTGCAAACGAAACTCCTCTAAGACCTTGAGGTTGCCTGGCAGAGACGTTGCCTAGAACACCTGGAAATCACCGGGGAACTCCTCAAAGCTCTCCACGACTGAACAAATCTGGATCGGTCGTTGCAAAAATAAATGAACAAGCGTGAGCACATGCCGTACTCAACAAGCGAAAGATAACGAGATGATATGCAAGGCTTAAACAAGGATAGGCTGAAGGTTTAAGCATTTAGCATTTTAATTGATCAAATTTTAATTAGGCAAGCTTAAGTATAAGTTTATACCACCCACAATTAATGAATAAAGAACATAAAGATGAGAGCCTCAACATAAAGTAAATGATTTGAATAAAGTTCTGATAAATTAAATATGTGAGTGTCCAGGCCGCTCGTAACCGTGAGCACGGCTATCATGATAGTTTTTATTAACCTTGCAAGGTTTATACACCTTTACCCAGCAGAAGTGTCACCCTTTCTGCCCAAGGTTTGCAAGGCCCCATTAGACACTTCCTTTGGTGAATGGCCAGGGATCCACTACGAGACCGTTACCAAGCTTCCCTAACATGTGACAACCCGCTAAGGTTCCGAGACGAAGCAGGCATAACCCTCTCTGAAGAGTGCTCCTTAGCAAAGACCGCTCCTCAACAGGGCCGGGCTATACTTCGTCAACGCTTCCCCTCTTGCCCAGTCCAGGTGAGGTTGTCCCAAGCTAGAGTCACTAGTTAATAAGTCAAGGCCAGAGCCCATTAGCACTGCGGTTGTACGGTATGTCCCGGGTGGTTCTCCATGTTTCCAATTAAATAGATGATCTTGTTACTGAGGCATAACGTGATAAAATCAAGATTAACATAGAGGTTCAATTAAACAGTAGAGCACTAGCAAAAACTACAGCAAATTTATTAACCCATGGTTAAGGCATGATAAATAGGATAGGGTGGCTAGGCATGTCCTTAGTAGGAAATCCCATCAAAATTAAATATAACATGCAACTATGGTCGGTTGAACATAAAAGTAAGTTCTTAAATTAAATAGGACCAAGCATGACCAAGGCGACTTGCCTTCAGCGAAAGCTTGCTGCTGCCCGAACTCCTCGAACTCCTCTCCCGAGAAGTCAGCAAAGCGCGGATCGTCTACCGGTACACACATGCAACAAGCAAAAGAAATAATAAAAAACAGTACAACAATCATAAGAAACCAACACATGGTCCACACATATAGATTGTACATAAAACAAAGATTCCAACGATATCTTGAACGTGTAAAACGGAGTTAAGATGCAAAAGATAGGATATAAACAAGATTAAGGACTTGCTGGCAAAGAACAGGAACTTCTAGGGGCCTAAATGTAAATAAAAGGACTAAACAGTAAAGATCTTTGAACTGCGCGAGATAAATCTGTAATTAAGAAGAAAGCCAAGGGCTTTTCTGCAAAATAGCAGACGGCGACGGCGGTCTTGACGGCGTATGACGCCATGATGACGTCAGCGCTAACGCCGGCGCTTACGTCGGCGTGGGCGGCGCCGTGGACCACGCTCGTGGACTCGGTCCACGGGTCCACGGTGGACCGAGGCGAAGGGGTAAGCCCCACCTAATCCGAGCCGTCAAGGCCGGATCGGACGGCGCACGACTACCCCGGCGCTCCGACGAGGGCGCGGCAACGGCGGACGGCGGCTCCATGGCCGGCGAGCGGCGGCGCACGCGGGAAGGCGCTAGGAGGCACGGACGGACGCGTCAAGAGTACGGGGAGGCGGCGGAGCTCACCACGAACTCGAAGACGGCGACGGCGAGGCTCGGAAACGACTGGAAGCGGCGGTTCGAGCGGCGGCGGCGGCGCTAGGGTTTGGGAATGGCGGCGGCGGTTTGGAGCGCTAGGGTTCGGGGAAAAAGGCGGCGCGGAGGCTAAATAGCCCGAGGGGGCGCCTTGGCGTGCGTGCCACACGACGAGGCGGCGCGGCGCGCGGTCGGTGTGCGACCCGGACTTGAACCCGAGTCCGGTGCGGCGGCGGCGAGCGGAAGAGGATGACGCGGGGGCCCCACCTGTCAGCGGCTGAGTGAAGGCGGCCGGAGGCGCGGGCGCGTGCGAGTGGAGAAGGCGGAAAAAGCTGAGGCGGCTGAGGGGCGCGAGCGCGAGGTGAAAGTGGCAAAGCGCGCGGGCGCTTTCCACGTCGCGCGCGGGGAGCTCGCGGGCCGCGCGGAACTGGGCCGGCTGGACCGCAGTTGCAGCTGGGCTGAGCGAGGCGAAGCCGAACCAGGCAGGGAGTTGAGGGAGCAAAAGCGGACTTCCAGCAATGAACTTAAAAGAACATTCAAACTAAAATTTGAATTGAAACAAACTTGAAGTCAAACACATTAAAATAAATATGCAGCAGCATGAATGCAACAATGCAACCTAAACTTTATTTTAATTTGAGAAAATATTTTCCAACTCGCAATTAAATCAAATAAATTCTAGAAAATCCTTAAAAACCTTAACTGGGCACGAATAAATTCTAGAAAATTTTACTGATTGCAAATGTTGAATTTTAGGGTGTTACATGGCCAGTAGGTCAATATGGAAAAATATTCGATCCACTTTGCTAAGGGCGTCCAAGGCAGTACCCGTGAGGAGATCAAGGCTTCTTCGGAAGTCCACAACGAGGCACCTAGTGACAAGTATCTGGGCATGTCTACTAATGTTGGCACATCATCTAATGGTGCATTAAAATACCTCAAAGACATGGTATGGATAAGGGTACAAGGTTGGCTATAACAAGCACTTTCAGCCGGGGGTAAGGAAGTATTGGTCAAAGCGGGCTCAGGTGATACCAACCTACTCAATATCATGCTTTTGGCTGCCAAGAGGATTGTGCAAACATATTGATGGTCAGTCTTGGCTTAGGATTGTGCAAACATATTGGGTAGCTTAGGAGGATATGACAAAATCGAAGTGCATGGACGGTCTTGGCTTCTGGGACATCGACCTGTTTAATATGGCATTACTAGTGAGGTAAGCCTGGAGAATATTACAAGGGTCTTTGTCGGTAAGTGCATGTCTCCTCAAAGTTGTGTACTCTCTAGATGGTGATTTCTTTGAAGAGGAAGTTGGCACATCGCCATCTTGAGTATGCAGAGTGATCATTGATGGCAAGGAAGTATTGCGCCGAGGCTTAATTCACAGAACTGGGAGAGGTGAAGCTAATGATATATGGGTGATGAACTGGATACCGAGAGATAGGATAATGAGACCTGTTGTAAGGCTACAACGGAACAACATGCGCATAGTGAGTGACCTCATTGCCAACGCGTCAGGATTTTGAGACATGCAGCGGCTGAAAGAGTTCTTCTTTGCCAATGGATTGGGAGGTCATTGCTAATATTCTAGTGAGTACCAGAAGATAAGACGGTTTTTGGGCATGGCACTACGAGAAGTCAGATGTTTTCACTATAAGATTAGCTTACCAGATGCTTATGAGCAATCGAGTGGAGTGGATAAAACACAATATGGGGAGATCAGATTGCTCGATCAACTAAGCACAAGGAGTGGACAGATATTTGGCGCGTCCAAGTTCCATCCAAGGCGTTCCTATTCTTATGGTGCCTCACTCAATAGACGATCCCAATAGGATATGTCTGGCACAAAAGGCACATGTCTTTGGATAACAGGTGTGTTGTGTGTGGAGGCCAAGACTCATGGAAGAACTCTCTGATTGAGTGCCATCTAGCGAGGTGTGTGTGGGCGCTGCAGATGAGATCATCGAGTTTATCAGTTCAACACAACATCAAGATGCTTGGGGATGGCATCATGAAGCTATGAACTCCTTGAACCATGATAAGCTAGTGACAGTGACTATCACATTGTAGGCAATATGGTATGCCCAGCACAAAATCATTCATGAGAATATTTACTAGAGCCCATTGTCGACACACTGTTTTATGGAAAGGTTCTTGTCCGATCTGGGAACGAGCAAATCAATGGGGAAAGTGAGGCAAACTGTTCAAGCTAAGCAGACTAGATGGACCCTGCCGTCATTGGGGGTTTGTGAAAATTAATGTTGATGCAGCACTTGCAAAGAACTCAACAAAGGTGACGATGATGGCGGTGGTGCATGATAAAGCTAGCAACTTCATGGGACCCTCGGCGTTGGTAATAGAAGGCATTTCTGACCCGGAGATGGAGGAGGCGATAGCATGCCATGAAGGGATGACACTGGCTAGTGACCTGGTGCTCCAGAAATTCAGGTTGGTGACTGATTGCCTGAACATAATCCATAATTTGCTTGGAAAGGCAATGGGAGCTTACGACCACGTTGTCCGTGAGATCAAGGAAAGGGCAACGGACTTCACTGATGTCAGTTTTGTTCATGAACGAAGGAAGCTAATGAAGATGCTCATAGGCTCGCTAA
The DNA here is from genome assembly GCA_015476505.1 of Urochloa ruziziensis. NCBI lineage: Eukaryota > Viridiplantae > Streptophyta > Magnoliopsida > Poales > Poaceae > Urochloa > Urochloa ruziziensis. Next base: position 7,613 of record WEIB01000751.1, read on the forward strand.
GGGATCGTCGTTGTATGAAAGTCTAGATAGACATGTTTGGTTCCTAACTCCACATAATGGAGCTTGTACTGCTGTAAACGTTTGTTAATAAAAGCAGTACGCCTGTTCCTAAGCTGTTGTTGAAAAATCTGAACATCATCTCTAGGTCACATGGAGTCACATAGCGACTAGGGAACCTGTAAACGAGATTTTAGGCTTAATCTCATATTGCAACTTGTTGGCAAGAGCACGACATTTTAACTAGAATAGCGTCACCGAATGCTACAGACTCTGAATTCGATCACACGGCCGACATCCTGGTGCATGCATAGGCTGCAATACGATGCCTTTTTAGCAATTTTTAATCAAATATTATATAAATAAATAACCGGTGTGTCATGCTCAAACTTGGAAAGTCAAACAAGGCAGTCACGCCACATACATTGCAAGATCATGGCGGCATGCATGTTACTGGTTCGGCTAGGATGGACTTGGCTAACATAGTGCAAGATCATGGCGGCACCGTCGCTTCACAGGCTTTACCGCGACACGTGTTAATTAGTTTTTCTTTGTGTGAGAACATCCATTCAATACAACGAAATATTTTGTAGAACAATAATGTGAAGGTCAGCTTCTACTTTATCATGTTACCTCTGACTCGCACATGAGAAACTTGACTTTCAATCAATGATGCACCGATCACGATTTCAGATTAGGACCATAAGATTCTAGACTCTAGAGGTAGGTGACAACTTTCAGCTAAATGACACATCTAAGGGTCTCATCGATGGAAGCTAATAGCAACCGAGTTTACCTCCGGTCGTTGTTTGCTGGTTTGGAGAAAGCATGATAAGATTATTTTTAGGATTATTTCTATCTAGCAAGGCTGTGTTACTAAGTTATATGTGCATTGATGGACATGGTAGTTATAGGAACATATATGAAGGAAGCTACACCTAATCAGGAATTGCGAGATGCGTAGGTGACTCTCTACAATAATTAACATATATAATAATCACGTTCACTAGCTAGAGAAACACTCATCCACATCCACTCTCCTTGCTAGCCATTTAAGAACCTGCACGGAAAAGTCACTGGTGCTGGCACATTAAAATGATTATCGGTGTTGGGCTAAAATATATAGAGCCGGCATATATAGATACTTTTAGGACTGTCCACATTGGTTCCCCGTGTTAGCTCTACAATGATCTCGCACACATAATATTCCCGCCTTTTCAATTTGAATTTGAGCGCATGTGTTTAGAAACTCATAACTTTTGCATATGTATATATGGACTAAGACGTGGATAAACTTTATATGAAATTATATGTTTCGACTAGATCTACAACTTCTAGTACAATTTTCTTTAGTTTGAAGCCACTTAGATGCTGAAATAATGAGGGATCATATGCAAGGGGTCAGATCCCTATGAGTTGGAAGGCCTTGTTGTACCTTGTTCATGCTAACAAGCGCACCCAGCACAAATACCATGAGTGTATCCGTGTTGGCTTCATTGTGCCAATCCAATAATCTGCACAGATGAGGTTTTAGTTCAGGCATATATGAGATTCTCTACAGCAGTGGATGCCAAGAAAGAATACGCAGGCCTAGCTGACCATTCTTGACACGTTACTTAGTTTGAATGTAATCAGTCCTAGCTAGATCCAACTGCAATACGTTGACTGTCCAGGCTCATTTTTATACTCGTAGCTTGGAAAATTACTTAGTGTTGAAGAACAATAATGGAAGAGGCGAAAAAATTGGTTTTCTCAATGTATATATAGGTTTTGTGTGGTTCCAAGTAGGAGCATACGAAAACACATGCTCTCTGGAGATCATGAATTGATGATCACCGGACTAAACACGCAAGTTTTTGTAACATGTCGTCCGTGAAATCAAGTTGCCCTTGTTCCAGTCGATCTAGAAAATCACTGTAGATAGAGCTTGCTCCCTCTGTCTCTAAATAAGTGTTACTCAGGAAGCATGTTTCCCTCGCAAACATGCTTTCCGGACGACCCATATCTTGGCAAATCACTGCAAATGCAAACAGTAATGTCCAGACTCGACTGGCACACACTTCTTCCACACACCCATATCTTGGACGTTACAAGGTTAACAAATTATTCGTTGGACTGAACGCAACTTATTACGCCGTACCAACTCATCACTGGGTGCAGTTCTTATTGCAGTTGTCCTGGCAGTTGATCACGCAGTACTGTACACCCCTGCTGTAGGAATTCACGCAGCTAGAGTATGTGCGGTAAATACCTTGACCGCACGCGTCGCAGCAACTACGGGCATAGGTGTTGTCGCATCCTGTACCACAGTTATTGACGCTGCAGCCACTATTGACACACTTGTCAGGGCACATATTGGCAGTGCAGCTGTCGTAGCACCCGCTCATGTTGGAGGCGTAGTCGGTCTCGCACTGTTTGATAGCAGCTGTCAAATTGGCTTGGCACTGTTGATTGCATTGCATAATGAAGTAAAGAGGGCAATCGACTGCCGGAGCCGGTGCTGGTGTCGTCGTCGTTGGTGTCGGTGCTAGAGCCGGTGCTGGTGTCGCTATCGTTGGTGCCGGAGCCGGTGCTGGTGTCGTCCTCGGTGTTGGTGCCGGAGCCGGTGCTGCTTTTGTCGTTGGTATCGGCGCTGGTGCCGTCGGAGTTGGCAGTGGTGGTGTCGTAGTTGGGGTCGGCGCAAGTGGTGATGCTGGTGGCGGCGGCGGCGGCAGTGTTGGAGTTGGGGGTGGTGTTGGTGGGGTCGCGGTATAAGGTGGCGGCTGCTCAGTGTCATCAGGGCAATGGTGCGCAGCCGCTGCGGGCTGCTGCCCCTTGGAATCGTCGTCGTCACAATGGTGAGCAGGCTCTGGCGGCTGCTTCCCCTTGGAATCATCGCCGCAATGGGGCGCAGGCGCTAGCTGCCGCCCCATAGATGAATGGAGCAGCACAAGGAACACTACAGCGACCAACATGGTCATGTTAGGAGCGGCCGATGTTGAAGCCATTGTAGTATTTGGCTTTGATGGCTGGGACCAAAAAAGCAAGCTTCAGATGGGGAACAATATTAGGATTTAGAAGAGGAGAAAAGGCTAGACGTTATAAATGGTGGGGAAGTAGCTCAATTGGTGTAGCTGTATATATATTTAGATTGTTACATGCTATTTATAGCCAGCAAACCAACGGATCGACTGTACACATGGGAGCCATAGTTTACAATATAGGAGTAGATCACAGGATGAGACGTCACTGAAGGCATCTTGCAGCATGTTACAAGTGTTAGACCCCTAGGATCTCTAGATGCATAAGTAGATGGGAACTTTGGGTTAACACAGAGAGATCAGGAAGATGCATATGCTCGGACTACCACTAGGGGTGAGAGAGAAGGGGAGAGCGGGGTCGTACCTTCGCCGCGGGGCGTGGCAGCAGCGGCGGAGGAGCTCGGCCCGGCCATCTCGTTCGCTTGGTGGAGGTTGCCCTTGGGCAGCGATGCGCAGTGCCGGTGCCTCTCCCTGGTCTTGGTGTTGGCGGCGTTTCCCGTCGCTTCTGCACCACCCAGACTGGTGGGTGTGTGGATGGGGGCTGGCGGCTCGGGAGAACCTCGTGAGTCGAGCCGTTGGCCCCTACCCCTATATGTAGTGCAGCGCGACAGGGGCCCGCCAACCATTAGGGTTGGTGCGCCCCCGATCAGGGCGCAGATCAGAGGGCCCAGTGGGCCGTTGGGCCCACTGGAAGGAGATCAACCAACATTCTCCCCCTTGATCTCACTTTTAACTTCTGTACTCAGAAAGAACTCTTTTCAAAGTACTTTGTCTCATCACAGATGGACGCGTAGAGCATGCTTCATCATCACGGTATTTTCCGATAGAATCAACCAGCTACGACTCATCCCTCTGTTTCTAAAACAACAAAACTTTCTTCTTTTCGAGCTATTTGTAATCCAGGAATCATAGGCTTTCCCTTAACCCCATGCCGGCTAAGTGTTCCTTGAACACATTGGGTGGTAAGCCTTACATTAGCGGATCCGCTAGCATATTCTTTGTCCCTATATGCTCAAGACTTATGGTGCGATCCTAGATTCTATCTTTCACAACATAATATTTTACCTCAATTGGTTTGGAAGCATTACTAGACTTGTTGTTGTGAGCATAGAATACTGCTGCCTGATTGTCGCAGTACATGTTTAGTGGTTTCTAAATACTATCAACCACTGTTAGACCGGGTACAAATTTCTTAAACCACAATGCCTGCCCCAAAGCCTCATTGCACGCTATAAATTCTGCATACATCGTAGATGATGCAGTGATACTTTGTTTGGAGCTTCTCCATGAGACAGCTCCTCCTGCGAGAGTGAACACATAACCCGTGGTGGATTTTCTGTCATCTATATCTCCCGCATAATCTGCATCTGCATACCCCTTTATCTCTAAGGAGTCAGATCTTGTATATTTAAGCATGAGACCTGTTGTGCCTTGCGCGTAACGCAAAGCTTTCTTTACCATTTTACAGTGCTCCATGCCTGGATTATCTTGGTATCTACCAAGTACCCCGGTGACAAAAGATAAGTCAGGGCGTGTGCATACTTGCGCATACTGTAGGCTTCCAACAGCCGAAGCATATGTAACCGCTTTCATTTGATCGAGCTCGTATTGGTGACACTGAAACCTCCCATATTTATCGCCCTTAACTATAGGTGCAGGTGTGGCTTTGCTCGCATGCATATTGAATTTCTTTACAACTTTTTCTAAATATGCCTTTTGCGATAATCCTAATACCCCATTCCTTCTGTCTCGGTGAATTTCTATGCCTAAAACATATGATGCTTCACCAAGATCTTTCATATCAAAATTTGTGGACAAAAATTTCTTTGTTTCCAGTAGCAAACTGACATCACTGCTAGCAAGCAAAATGTCATCCACGTACAAGATTAGGAAAATAAATTTCCCTTTATTAAATTTCGCGTAAACGCAGTTGTCCTCTACGTTCACTATAAACCCAAATTTCTTTATGACGCTGTCAAACTTTAAATACTACCGTCTAGAGGCTTGCTTTAATCCGTAAATGGATTTCTTTAGACGGCACCCCATATCTTGTTTGTCTTCCATGATAAAACCCTTAGGTTGTTTCATGTAAACTCTTTCTTCTAATTCTCCATTGAGAAATGTCGTCTTTACATCCATCTGATATAATTCCAGGTTATAATGTGCCACTAACGCCATCACAATTCTGAAGGAATCTTTACAAGAGACCGGAGAAAAAGTTTCTTTGTAATCTATCCCTTCTCTTTGCGTGAAACCTTTTGCCACAAGTCTTGCTTTGTACTTTTCTATGTTCCGTCTGGAGTCATATTTTGTTTTGTAGACCCATTTACAGCCTACTGTTTTGGCTCCTTTAGGAATTTTCTCCAGTTCCCAAACATTGTTGGAACTCATTGACCTCATCTCTTCTTCCATGGCCTTTTGCCATTCCGATGAGTGAGGACTACTCATGGCTTCTTCATATGTCATGGGAACCTCCCTCCATATGAACTTCTATTAAATTATTTAGTTCATAGATGTCCTCAGAGATTGCTGGTCTCCTGGCTCTTTGAGACCTTCTCAGGCCCTCTTGCTGTGGTACATTTTGTGCTTGAATCTCTGGAACGTTTTGTACTACTATTTCAGGCACATTGTGTACCACTATTTCTAGCACATTTTGTATCACTATTTCTCGCACATTTTCTATGGGTGGTGGCTGCGGTGGCTCTACCCCATGAGCAACAGTAGTTTCTATCGGTTCCTGAAGGACAGGTTCCAGATTTTCACTCACGGTTGCCATGGGAGGAATCATAGCCGGCGCTGGGACCTCAACTGCAGGAGCTATCGTTGGAATCACAACCGCAGGTGCTGTCGGTGCAGCTGCAACAGGTAACTCGAAGTAAGGTTCTTGAACCATTGGAGTAGGTACATATACCCGCTTCTCTTCAAGATCAATCTTTCGAGCAACCATACTCCCCCTCATCATGTCATCCTATAGAAGAACAGTGTGTCTCGTTTCTACAAACTTTGTATATCCGTTAGGACAGTAGAAACGAAAACCTTTTGACTTTTCAGGATAGCCAATGAAATGGCATCTTACTGTCTTTGGATCTAACTTCCCAATTTTTGGGTTAAATACCTTAGCTTCAGCAGGGCTCCCCCATACCCTCAGGTGATTCAAGGAAGGTATTCTCCCTGTCCATAGTTCATACGGTGTTTTGGGCACCGACTTACTAGGCACTCTATTTAAAATATGAATGACGGTTTTTAACGCCTCCATCCATAATCCCATTGGTAAGGTGGAGTAACTCATCATGCTCCGCACCATATCCATTAAGGTACGGTTACGTCTTTCAGCTACTCCATTTTGCTGAGGCTCGCCCGGTGTAGAATATTGGGCTCTTATTCCATTTTCCTGTAAGAACCTTGCAAAAGGTCCAGGCACTTGGCCATATTGATGAGGACATGACACACATGCATACGACCATGAGTGGGTCATGCATTAGCGAAGGAGGAGTCCAACAAGATTGTCCAAGTCATGAAGGAGGCCCAAGGCTAATTCAATTCGAGTCACCAAGGTGGAGGCCCAAAACAACTCAAGTTCGAGTCCATCTCGGAGTTCTGGAGCAGTCCGTGACGTTTTGGTTGCCCCGACCACATACGGTGTCCGTTTTGGCCGTTCTACATATGTATGGAAAGCTAAGGAAACGCACTTTCCAATGGCACCGGTCTCATGCCCAAATTACTTCTGAGTCAACAGAAATCGTCAAAACAAGTGGACGTCCAGAATCTGCCAGGGCGCTGCGCCGCCGTCTTTTGGGCTGGTGGCCCGTGTATCGTGTTGGAGCCCATAGGGGCGTGACCATGGGGGTAGGTCACGACCTAGCCCCCATATATTCAGTAGCTGCCGTCACATTAGGGCTTGAGTTTTGTTTTACATCTAGCTTTTAGCTACATTCACGGCCGCACAAATACGTGTTGTCCTCGTGATTCAGAACTCCACCTTCGAGTGATAATAAGATTGCTCGCCTCTCGTTCTTGTTCGTTCTTCGATTGCGCACAGGAATTGATCTTCGTGATCAGGCTGATCTTGCTTCAACAGGGTCGGTAACCACAGGGAGTTGGTTCAGCGATTGCATTGGCGCTTCGGGTTCGCTCGTCGTAGTCGGATCGTGAGGGTCTACTTCCGCCCAAGTCGAAATTATCCTCCACTCACCGAAAGATCGGGCACTCCAGCTCTATCAAGTGGTATCAAAAGTCCAGGTTGATCAGTGAGTTTATCGAGTGTTTTTCATTACCTACAGTCCACAAAAACCAAAAAAAAAATATCAGGTTAGACCCTTGTCCCAGCAACCTTTTTGAGTCTTGCACTATCTTTCAATAATTTGCGTTATTGAATTTGCGTGCTTTACCGTTCAATTGTTGCTGGTTACTTGTGTTTTGACGCCGCCGTTCTCCGCCGTTACTTGTTGAATCAGATCGCTACCCCCTCAAAACACGCCAAGCCGAGACAGGACCGAAACCAACCGCTACCCCCACCTCCCCGACCCGCTCTCCGTCGCCCCCCCCCCCCCAACCCCACGTCGCCCCTCCTGATTCGGTTCGGTTTTCCTTTTTTTTCCTATCGCTACATCCTACCAGCGATCGGTATCGTGCTGTCTCTGATCGGTTTGGAAAGTTAAAAAAAAGGAAAGTTGCCAAAAAAAAGGAAAGAAAAAAAGGAAAAAAAAGAAAAAAAAAACAAAAAAAAGAGAGATTGCCCCCACCCCCATCGAACCGAGCCAGTTTCGGTTTTTGTTTAACTGGTCGCTATCTTTGGGTATACACCGAACCGATCTAGGATCGGTCCCTTCTAAAGAAAAACCCCCTCCACAACAGATCGAAACCCATCGACACAAAACCGCACACAAAAACCGCTCGCCCCCTCCCACCAGAAACTTTCTGGACTCCGTTTGTTGCGTCGCCCGCCCCCTCCCCCCCCCCCCCCTCCCCCCCCAACAAACCGACACTCCATCTCTTTGCCATCAATCTCTTTTTGCACTTGTCTCTAGCAGCAACTTGATTACGTGTTTAGCACTATAATTCAACTTTGCATTATTGTTAGATTGTGCTAATCCTTGACTTGAGTGCAGCCTACCCAGAACTACACATATTCCTACGACGAGCCGACTTTGTTTCTCCAGGCAATCGCTGCTCCAATCTTTCACAGGTGCTACTTGTTGCTTGCAGTTCACCCCTGTTGCTTGGTAAGAACGGATAAGAATTTGATCGCAGCATCTTTGTGAGCATCTCATACACACACATACACACCTTTGCTGTCCTAGGATTTGTTTTTGTGTTTGCGCTAATCATGTCAGGAGACGTCAACGGCATCGTGGCACGATTCGATGCGTGGTCCACGTCGGTCACAGCGTTGCACAAGGACTATGACAGTGACATGGAGCTAGACGATGGAGATCGCCACGGTTGTGCCCGCCGTGTGGTATGTCCTCCACACATTGACTCATTTGCTACGGTTAAATTTCAAATTCCATCTTATAATGGCAAATATGATCCTGCTGCATGTCTTGATTGGGAATTAGAGGTTGAACAGATTTTTTCATGCCATGATATTCCTGCTAGTGCACAAGTTAAAGCTGCTATTAGTGAATTTACTCTTTTTCTTTAATGTGGTGGCGTGATTATAAGCTAAAACATCCCACGTCTATTCCAACCACTTGGACTCAATTAAAAGCTGATATGCGACATCGATTTGTACCTTCATATTATGCCCGAGATTTGCTTAAACAAATGCAGTGGTTTCAGCAAGTTCAACAATCTGTTGAGGAATACTACCAGGAATTACAAAAGGGTATGATCCGTTGTGGTTTATTTGAGATGGATGCCGCTGCTATGGCACGTTTTCGCGGTGGTTTGAACCGCGACATTCAGGACATACTTGATTCTAATACTTATGCTGATATGACCACATTGTTTGAATATGCTTGCAAAGCTGAACGTGAAGTGCAGAGACGCCGCTCGACGACATATACTAGCTCTTTTGCAGGACGAAGCCCAGCATCCAGCGCAGATCCTGTTTTTCCTACGCCATCCACGCCAAGCACTACACCGTGTGAGAGGACGACCACACCTACAACACCGTCGACCACTGGTGCTCCACTCACGGATGGTGAGACTAATTCTACTGTGCTGAATTTTTCCACACCTCATGCTATGATAGAGCAATTGTTAGTGGAACCATCTCTTGACGAATCTTTGTCACATGATGATATGCTTGTTGTTACCTGTGATAAAGATGATTTGTGTGATAACGCTTCTGTTGTACATGTTTTAAAATCACACCCTTGTGCTGAAATTCAACATGATAACAAAGAGCAACTATTGAAAGAACCCTTACTAATTTTGCCTTTGTCAAAAGATCATTTGCTTGATGTTCCTTGTGATAGAGAAGAGTTGTGTGATAGTGATTCTTCTATTCCTCTGCCACAATTACTTCATAATAATGATACACATGCTTTGGAGCCGAATAATTCTGCTGAAAATAAAATGTTTGTTCCAATTACTTGTGCAAATGATGAACAAAAATTACTTTCTTCTTTAAATACTTTAGGTTATATTGAATTTGATGTTCTATGTAATCTAAATTGTTTGGAGGAGAGATTTCTTGCATATCCCGAATTGCCATCCTTATCTAGCAATACATATCACTTCATTGGCAAATATAATCATAACGGTGAATATATGGTCCATAGAGTTTATATTTGTTCAAATCTGAAACCTTCTTTGGTTGGACAACAATGTGATAACTTAGAGGGCTGCAATAACAATAATAATGTCACATCCAATTTCTCTAGCTTTGTTTTAAAGCAACATGTTCAATCCAAAGAAGGGGAGCATTACTGGTTACTATCTATGCCTGCTTTGTCTTTTGTTGGTACTAATCTTATGCAGGATCGTGTTGAAAAACATCGCGTGTTGGCCGATCAAGAAGCATACATGTTTGCTAAAAGTTCTACGCAAGATGACACTTTCGCGAATTGGAAACATAGTGACATCCCTCCTCTTAATATTTTCGGTTTCCTTGTTTTTCGAAACCCCGTTCTCCTTTGTGTTATGCAGGATCGGTTTCAAGTACAATTGGCGCCGAGGACGGCTTTTCGTCAAGAAGGGGAGGATGATGAGGACATGACACACATGCATACGACCATGAGTGGGTCATGCATTAGCAAAGGAGGAGTCCAACAAGATTGTCCAAGTCATGAAGGAGGCCCAAGGCTAATTCAATTCGAGTCACCAAGGTGGAGGCCCAAAACAACTCAAGTTCGAGTCCATCTCGGAGTTCTGGAGCAGTCCGTGATGTTTTGGTTGCCCCGACCACATACGGTATCCGTTTTGGGCGTTCTACATATGGATGGAAAGCTAAGGAGACGAACTTTCCAATGGCATTGGTCCCATGTCCAAATTCCTTCTGAGTCAACGGGAATCGTCGAAACAAGTGGACATCCAGAATCTGCCAAGGCGCTGCGCCGCCGTCTTTTGGGCCGGTGGCCCGTGTATCTTGTTGGAGCCCATAGGGGCGTGACCATGGGGGTAGGTCACGACCTAGCCCCCATATATTCAGTAGCCGCTGTCATATTAGGGCTTGAGTTTTATTTTACATCTAGCTTTTAGCTACATTCATGGCCGCACAAATACGTGCTGTCCTCGTGATTCAGAACTCCACCTTCGAGTGATAATAAGATTGCTCGCCTCTCGTTCTTGTTCGTTCTTCGATTGCGCACAGGTTTTGATCTTTGTGATCAGGCTGATCTTGCTTCAACAGGGTCGGTAACCACAGGGAGTTGGTTCAGCGATTGCATTGGCGCTTCGGGTTCGCTCGTCGTAGTCGGATCGTGAGGGTCTACTTCCGCCCAAGTCGAAATTATCCTCCACTCACCGAAAGATCGGGCACTCCAGCTCTATCACATATGGGGTATGTCGACCGTAGTACTCCCCTCCACGGTCGCTTCTTACTATTTTAATTCTTTTCTCTAGTTGGTTCTCGACTTCCGCTTTGAATATTTTAAATTTATCCAACGCTTCCGATCTTTCTTTAATTGGATAAATGTAGCCAAACCGGGAGTAATCGTCAGTGAATGTTATCAACGAGTCGTAACCATCCACACTTTTCACATGAAACGGTCCACAAATATCAGTGTGGATTATCTCAAAATTTCCCGCGCTTCGTTTGGCTCCTTTTTTTAATTTGTTTTACAAATTTTCATTTAATGCATTCTACGCATTGTTCTAAGTCTGAGAACTCTAGCGGAGGTAGAATTTCATTCTTTACTAGTCTGTGTATTCTCCCCCTCAAAATATGGTCTAAACGACAGTGCCATAATTTCGACGATTCAGCTTGAGTTCTCTTTCTTTTCTTTGTCGCTTTGTTTGACAAGGATACATCAACATTCATGTTACACATAGAATGTACTTTATCACGTATGGATAACAAAGAATGCTCATCATGAAGGTATGCAACACCAACACAATCATTATTCAACCAAATGGCACACTTGCCATCACCAAAAGACAATAAAATCCATCTTTGTCCAAACGAGAAACTAATAAAGTTTCTTTAAAGCAAAGGAACATAAAGTTTCTCTTTAATCAAAAAAATGAAAACTATCAACTAAGTCAAGGGAGATGTCGCCGACAGCTTCCACCTTCGCTTGCACTCCTTTCACTACCTCAACGCATCTTGCGCTTCTTGGCGTAGTCCTTGTCGTGTGGAATCCCTGTAAAGAGTTTGCAACATGAACAGTTGCACCTGAGTCAATCCACCAAGTAGATTAAGGAAACTGTGTATACAAGGATTCATTTACAAATGAAGTTACTTTTATATTCTCACCTTTAAAGACCATCACATACTTTAGCCAATCTGGGCAGTTATACTTGTAATGTCCCTCCTTGTGGCAGTGAAGACACATAGTGAAGTGGCTCTTTATGTTATTAAGGTACTCCGCAGTGGAGACACTCTCTTCAATCGAGCCCAAGAAAACCGGCTCAATTGTGTTCTTATCAAGGCCATGCACTTTTTATTTGCAATGAGCCACTGTCTGTTTGAGAGGGTGTAAGCCTTCTCAAGGAGGGCATAATCCCTCTCCCTTTGCTGCCAATCTGCATCAGTCTCATTTTCAGCTCTCAGGGTTTTCTGTGGCTTTTCTGGCTGTGGTGTGGTGGTCACCCACTTAATGTCATTCCACACGAAGGCGGAATCAATCTTTTCCCTCCACTCTGCATAGTTGTCTCCCATGAGAACCGGAATCTCTTTGAGACTAGCCAATAAGTTGAAATATTCTGAAAACCACAATTAAAGGTGAGAAATAACAATTGCATGCATTAATTCAACGTTGGTCAAAATAATACGTACAACTGTTTATGCAATTTAAATCTATATCACCGTTGGGCAGAAATAGAAATAAAAACACATATCCTTTAAATCATGATATAATTATTAACAACGTTGGTCAAAAAATAATCATATCATAATCTATGCAAAAAAGAACTTTAATCATTCTTTCAAATTTAATTATCCCGTTGGTTCAAATTAAATTTAAAAGAACAACATATTAAACTTTGCAGCGGAAACATGAATAAAATTCATAATACTTTACTGTTCAGGGGCATAAACTTTTCATTTTGTACTTCCTAACATTTATCTCGTTGGTTCAAAATGCATAGAAATTCAAAATATACAAAAACCATCAAAATACGTTGAAAATTACCCCTGAAAAACTTTCAAATAAATGGAAAAAAACACTGTTCACGGCCTTCACTTTTGGCCCATCATAAAAAACCGGCCCGCGGCCTGGTCAGCGCGCGCGCCTGGGCCCGCGGCCCGGCAGCCAATGCCTGGGCTGCCGAGGCGGCCCAGCGCCGCTGCCCTCTTGTGCTGAATCCAGCCCACGTAAGCCGCCGGCGCCCGCCGACCGTCGATCGAGGATCGGACGGCCGAGCGGCGTCGGTGCAGATCGCGCCTGTATATAAGGCGCTGGCGGGGGAAAACCCTAACTCCCTTCCATTTTCCCCCCATCCCGCACGCTCCGCGCCCGCAGGCGGCGGCGGCTTCTCTCCCGCGCTCGGCGGCCGGCGTGGCGCTGCCGGCGGCGGTGAGGAGAGGCGCCGCCGGTGCTCGGCCGCGGCGTCCCTTCCCCTTTCCTTGCTCTAGTCCTCCCCCTTTCCCCTCCTTACTCCCCCGCAGCGAGATCCGGAGGACCGGCGCTCGGCCGGACTTGGAGAAGACGACGGCGCCGCCGTGGCGCCCCTCGCCGGCGAGCGCGTTCCCCTTGCGAGAGAGCGCGCCGCCGTCGAGAAGTGCCGTGGTGGCGTCCTTGGCCCGAGCCCGCACGCGCGCGGTGAAGTTCCGCGGCTGCGGCTCGGGTCTGTCCGGTGGCGGTGGTCGCCGGCCGGTGGCGAGGTAGGTGAGGCTCTGGTGGCCTTTTACTCCTTCTCCTTTTGCTTTTTCTTTTACCCTAGATCATCTAGGGTTAGGGTTAGGGTTTTGGGTCTTTTACTTTTTCGATTTTCTTTGATTTTCCCGATCTATTTCTACTTCTAGTAGGCGTCTGATACCAATGTTAGACCCCTAGGATCTCTAGATGCACAAGTAGATGGGAACTTTGGTTTAACACAGAGAGATCAGGAAGATGCATATGCTCGGAATACCACTAGGGGTGAGAGAGAAGGGGAGAGCGGGGTCGTACCTTTGCCGCGGGGCGTGGCAGCGGCGGCGGAGGAGCTCGGCCCGGCCATCTCGTTCGCTTGGTGGAGGTTGCCCTTGGGCAGCGACGCGCAGTGCCGGTGCCTCTCCGTGGTCTTGGTGTTGGCGGCGTTTCCCGTCGCTTCTGCACCACCCAGACCGGTGGGTGTGTGGATGGGGGCTGGCGGCTCGGGAGAACCTCGTGAGTCGAGCCGTTGGCCCCCACCCCTATATGTAGTGCAGCGCGACAGGGGCCCGCCAACCATTAGGGTTGGTGCGCCCCCGATCAGGGCGCAGATCAGATGGCCCAGTGGCCCGTTGGGCCCACTGAAAGGAGATCAACCTAACAACAAGTTGACTCCAAGTTAAGAGGAGTAAATAGTTCTTAATTGCTTGCTCCACTCGTCGCGTAGAAGTTGACTTGAGGTAATTAAATTACATCCTAATAATTTATTCATAGATAGAGCTATTCAGTGAACCTTTTGCAACTTGTGTGGATAGTAGTCGACAAGACTGTCAAAAGTTATACATGGTGGACATGGCGATGGATTGTTAGCATAATAACAAGAAGGTGAGCAGGAGCGCCCAGCAGATTCCGAGCCAATCTTAAACCCCATGGGAGAAGGGGTTTGGAAGGGAAGTATTGGCCTCCGTAAAGTCCTGACTAGTGACTCTGCTGTGGGCCTTGGAGTTGTTTGATGGTACCCATAGACAACTCTGAGGACCTAGATGTTGTTTCTGAGATTAGAGTCACAACATTTCTTCTTGCAAGTTAGGCACTTATGCAATCTGCACGTTCATGGTTCTAGGTAGCACCTTGCATTGCGAGGGATGCACTTTGAAAATTTGTATTTCTTATGGATCTAACCTCATGACAAGTTTGAGGACCTCGAGTGGATGATTTTGCTCTTTGTATAATCAAATAATATGGTAACCGACACTCAACTATATGGTGACCTTATTTTCTCTCTTGCTACTTCTAAGAACAGTAAATTTTACTCACGGTACTTAAACTTATCTCGAGTCGTCATCCCAGTTTGATACTCCTAAATTAAATGCACGTAGTGGTCCTTAAACATGAATTTATCCTAGCTGTTCTTAAACCTATCACCTATCGCATCTATGTGTCGGTATATGCTTTCAAAATGTAGTTATTTCTTTAGAACATAGACTTGCCCACGCTTTCACCAAATTCAAAATAGATAAATGCATGTTTGAAACATATGCACCTAGATGAGATGGTGCGACAAGTTTAAGCACCTTAATGACGATGCGAGACAGGTTCAACGACAATTATGTGTATTTTTGAGAGTACGCGCTGAGAACTCAGGATAAGAGAATAAGAGCCCGGGTGACAGTACAGGACAAGTCTAAGGGCTGTTATGTTCATTTTCATACGAGAACTCAGGATAATTGCCAGCACCGTTTTAGTGAAATTTAATATTCCAAGAACTCAGGATGTTTGCAATGGGCACCTTGCGATTACCCATGACTATATCACTTAAAATCAAACGATATCGTCCATTTTTAAGGGCATTCATAGCTTTTAAATTTAATGAAAGGCTTTTATTCTCATTTGATGTTTAATTTTTTAATTAGCTTTCTCAGATCAACGGTCAGTAATAAAAATTTAAAGAAAATACATTAAAATACTATGAGTAGTGGCACACACATATTGCAAACGCATATATTGGACGTGACAGCAGAACTGCCGAAAATGCAACGTACTCAAATAAGAATAGATGTAGCTCTGATGGAGCCTCTGACCGGCACGTACGATGACAAGCTGTATATGGATGAACTCATCCCTGGGTGCAGTTCTTACTGCATTCGTTCTGGCAATCGATCATGCATGCAGTACCCGACAGCCCTGTCGTAGTGATTCAGGCAGCTAGAGTACGTGGGGAGAAGACCCTGACCGCACGCGCTGCAGCAGCTACGGGCATAGCTGTTGTCGCAGGTGCAGTTACTGAAGCTGCAGCCGCTGTCGACACACTTGTCAGGGCAGCTATTCGTAGTGCAGACATCGTAGCACACGGTCCCGTTCGCGGCAAGATTGGCCTGGCACAGTTCATAACCAGCGGTCCTGTTGGCATCGCACAGGGGTCTGCATTGCATGCTGCAGTAAAGTGGGCAATCGACGGCCGGCGCCGGTGCCGGTGTCGGCGTTGGTGTCGGTGCTGGCGCTGGTGCCAGCTCCGTGTCATCGGGACAGCGGTGTGCACCCGCTGCCGCCGGCTGCTGTCCCGTGTAATCATCGTCAGGGCAACGGTCCCCAGGCCCTGGGTGCCGCCCCACTGATGACTGGAGCAGCACAAGCAACACAGCAGCTACCAAAATGGTCCCATTAAGTGCGGCAACAGTTGCCATATGGTATATGGCTAAATTTGTGGATGGGATGAAGAAGCAAGCCGTAGAAGAGAAGGCACTACGGGAAAACCCGAAGTTGCCGAGTGTCAAATCATTGCCGAGTGTTTTTTTTCGGACACTCGGCAAAGAGCTTTTTTGCCGAGTGTTAAAAAAATACACTCGGCAAAATAAAAACACTCGGCAAAGAAACGCTTTGCCGAGTGTAAAAAAAAACACTCGGCAAAGATGGGTGTTTGCCGAGTGTATTTTTTGACACTCGGCAAAGGGATTCTTTGCCGAGTGTATTTTGTGACACTCGGCAAACATATGAGGTTTTTAAATTTTAAAAATGCAAATGAAGTCTAAAAATCATGAGATTTGGCGTGATATGATGGTGTCACAAGTGGAGACTATGACAAAATTTTGAGAAGATTTTACACATTTTATCATAACGATGTTAACAAAATTTAAATATCTCATAAAAAGTATATGTGTTATTCTATGTGAGAGAGTTAGTCAATGTATTTTTTGAATACAAACTCTTTTATATGACCTCATATTGTGGGGGATATAGTATCTGGGTACCTCACGAGCAAGCCTGGCAGCCCACCAAAAGGGGGCGGCCCAGCCCATCGTTCTGGACCTGAACACGTGCGGGACAAGTCGGCGCACGGAGGAAGGATCTGGAAGGAGAAGTCCTAGTTGGAATAGGAATTATTGTAAAAAAGGAAAGGATTCTTAGAGATAGGATCGGATACAAACCGACTTGTAACCCTGCCCCCCGATATATAAGGCGGGCAGGGACCCCCTCCAAAAACATCTGAACCACGATTCGAGCCAACTCGAATCACCAAAACACGCAATACAACACCCCAAAACAGGACGTAGGGTATTACGTCGAGTCGACGGCCCGAACCTGTATAAACCCTTGTGTCTGTCCATCCTAACCATCTTGCTTCCGATCTTTGCGATCTTCCCTACATTACAAATCACTTCCGTGGGCTACCCCGTGGAAGACTGCCGGAGATAATATCACCGACAGTGGCGCGCCAGGTAGGGGATATCGCCGAGATCAATCTGGTAAGCTCGATGGATCGCGTCAAGATCTTGGACAGCTGCAACCTCCCGGACGTCGACGAAGTCGAGATCCAGTTCGGGGATGTCATCACCGCCGCCTTGGATACCCAAGCGGCAGGAGCTACGGTCGCCACGGAGGTCTCCTCTCTGGCGCCGACTTCGGCCATTACGGCCCAATCCGGTCCGATCGCATCTGATCGTGCCGGATCTGCCCCGCTGAGTCCATCGCAGAACGCGAGGCCAGACCAGTCGGGAACAGATCTACAATCACTCGGTTCCGATCCGACTCTTGAGAGTCGCGTCGCCGAATCATCGCAGAGCATAAACGCTCAACCAACACGCGTCCAGAGCCCTGAGGTCATTGCTGTTCAGACCCCTGGCTTTTGCGCGCTTGCTCTGAAGCAAAAGATGAAGGACATCGTCCAGTCGGATGATTACTTCTCTGGGAGCGACTCCTACGGATTAGATCTACTGGGACCCTCAATCTTGGACGATCTGCCGGAAGGATACACAGTGTCCGATGCCTCTACAGAGCCGGAACTGCTAGGATCACTCGGAGAACTAACTCCGAGTAGTTTGGAGCGTTATACGCCCACATCCGACTTCTCCGAGTCCGAGGAAGACTACCTCGCGCAAGAGGGAGTCGGATCATACTGCTACATGGTGGCGCCAGCAACGCCAACCAATCCTGTCTCAGAAGATGAGGTCACTCCTGCTGAGGAGACGACCGAAGCCAGGAACCAGCGTCGAGGACGCAATGCCAGTCGGGCGACTCGCAGAGCCGCACGACCGCACGGAGCCGCCGCGTCAGGATCTGGCACTGCTCGACTCCAGGAGCCTCGCTCTGAAGATCATCGTCGCCAACGGGATCAACACGAGCGGAGGAGCGCCCGGAACTTGATGCGCGACGGCACGTTCGAGTTCAACGGACACGAGGTCTACGAGACACCGGTCCAGAACCTCGTTACTATCAACGAGGAAATCAATCGGCTGCCGCCTAACACTCCGGGCCTGGAAAAGGTAAGGGCTCTCGTGCAGGCCGCCTCCGTCCAGGTTCACCAGATGCAAGGCAGAACGACCACTGACGCTCCTGAACCTGGTTCATCTCGACACCGGGCCAGCGGCGGATCGGGTCGTGAAGAGACCTCCGCACCACGATCAACAGAGATCGTGATGCGAGGGACATCATCACCAACAGCACCGAAGAGCGCCACCGTGAGGAAATCCGACGGCGTGAAGAGTACGATCGGGATCATGGAAATCCCCGTCGTAACCCCAACAGGAGCGGCTACGCGACAGAGTCAGACTACTCTGACCTCTCCGGTAGCCCGAGGCGCGGCAACAATGGCGGTCGACGACGAGTGCTTCCACCACCCAGGCGACTGACTCCACCAAGAGACCGAACTCCACCGCGCAACAGAACCTACCGGCAGGACCGAACTCCACCTAGGACTCAGAACTATCGGAGGACCCGTTCCCCGCCTAGGGACCGGGATCGCAGGAGGGACAGCACACCCCCAAGAGCAGCTGACGGATCGGGTCCGAGCGATTCCCGCCCTAGAGGTCGGATCGGCGGATTCCAGTCGTTCACTGAGCGCTTGAGAAGCGTGACGTGGCCCAGAGGCTTCAAGCTGTCGGACATCGACAAGTACGACGGGAAATCTGACCCATCTCAATGGCTTCAGATCTATTACACCGCCGTACAAGCGGCCGGCGGCGACGAGGACGTGATGGCAAACTATCTTCCCATCATGCTCACCAAGGACTGCCGCAACTGGCTGGCAGGACTCCCGCAGGACGCCATCGACAACTGGGAGCAGCTTACCGAACTCTTCATCGGTAACTATCTCGGTACCTGGGAGAGGCCCGGGAGCAAGCGACTCCTCGGTCAGATCAGGCAGCGCAAGAACGAGACCCTGCACGATTTCGTGCGCAGGTTCTCAGAAAAGCGCAACTCCATCACGGACGTCACGGATCAGGAGGTGATGTCAGCTTTCCAGCACGGCATCTCCGATGGGAGACTGATCCATAAGTGGACTCGGAAGCCACCCGCGACTGTCAATGACATGTTCCGGGTCGCTAGCACGTGGGCGGACGCCGAGATCGCGGAAAGAGAACAGCTCAGCGAGATCAGAAGTCGCTAGGAAGAAGAGAACAAGACGACTCGCAAACGCGACCGCCGCGACGACGAAGACCGACACGACGACCATCGACGCAATGACAGCCAACCTCGCAAGAAGAAGAGCGAGGGAGACATGGTCGCCGCCCTGGACCGGTCCAGAGGCCGGGTAACTCCAGAGGACTTCCAGCGCATGCTCGACGAGCAAATGCCCTTACCACAAACACAAGCACTCGGCGCGAGAGTGCTACGGGCTCAAGCGAGCCTTCACCGGGGGCAACAGAGGCCCCCCATACAGAAAGAGGAACGATGGTTCCCCGCGAGACGACAGGCGAAACGACGAGCCCGGCGATGACTTCAGGAAGCCGACCGAGTGGTCCGCATGATCTATTGCGGACCA
>WEIB01000752.1:0-26985 GCA_015476505.1 Urochloa ruziziensis
CGGGCGTAATACTCATACGCCGGGTGAGCCCGCTGCTTGAGGGGCTGGACCCGGCGCAGAACGAAGTTGGCTGCCACTCCGACGGCAGACAACCCATTGTCCTTCAACTGGGTAATAAGACCCAGGAGCTACCGAACCTGATCCATCTCACTCTCCTTGGGAAGAGCGGTCCAGGACTGGGAGGGAACAGGACGAGAATCGATTTCTGGAGAGATGGCAGGCGAGTGGTTTCCCACGTAAAACCACTCGGACTGCCACCCCTTATTGGAGGTAAGGAAAGGGATGTCAAAATACTCCCGAGTTCGACCCTCGCGGAGTTGGAATCCGGCGCCCCCGACTACTTGCGGTCAGTCGGTTCGGGGATAAGGTTTAAGAAGAAAAAGATGAAGAAAAAGATTGAAGTGAGGCTCTATCCCAAGATAGGCCTCACAGAGGTTGATGAAGATGGCGATATGGAGAATGGAGTTGGGATTCAGCGCGCAGAGACTGATCCCATAAAAGTGCAGCAGCCCGCGGAGGAAAGGATGCGCAGGCACGCCAAAACCACGAAGAAAGAAAGATTCGAACACCACCAAATCAGAGGAGTTTGGGGTGGGGAAAGACTCACCGGCGGCGGCGCGCCACTCGGCGGTTTGCTGGTCGGAGAGGATGCCGTCGATGACGTGTTGCTCGAGGCGCCTGGTGGTGGTGATGGACTCCCTCCACTCGGCGGCGCGATCCACGGCGACCTCGGCGGTGGCCTTGGCCTTGGACGACCGGGCTCTTGCAGGCGACCTCTCTTTCCGCTTCGGGCCTTCCTTCCTCTTGGGCGCCATGGCGATGAGCGGGGCTGAAGAGCGAGGAGAAAAGCTGCGGGAGCAGATCTAGGGTTTGCTCTTGCGCGAGAAGGAGAACTGGAGCGTCGGGGAAGGCAAATGGCAAGTAAAGGAAGAAGATTGCGGCGGGGATGGCTTATAAAGGAATGAACCGTTCCTCCCGCGCGCTGCGCGATGCGTGTCTCGGGAACTCAACCGACGCAGGCACGTCCCGTCGCTTTGAATTCAAAGATGCGGTAAGGAGTCGCGATATCTCGCGATATTTCGCCTTCCGTAAAGCAACCGTTAGGGACGCAACGGACTTTGCGGAGTAGTAAGCCTAAATGGGCTGAAATATAGCACGACCTTTCGGTTCTGTCACGCTAACAAATTTGTGGGTTCCTGAGCTAGTGTTCAGGGGCAGAAACCACTCGGTCGTGAGGCTAAAATTAGTCGACGGCCAGATTTGATTTTGCAGTTAATATTGCATCCTTGCAATTGATTTTTACGTAAGGCATGCGATACTATCGCTATATTCACTCAGGAATCTGAGTCAAATGCTGACAAGTATAAATCTTGCAAGAAGATGGCTTACCTTATGGTCAAGCTGAGTCGTGGGACACGACTCGGAGGTCATGCCGAGTTCAAAGAACTTGAGGACAAAATCCTTATAAAGGGGAAACAAAAAAACTCCTGAAGGAAAAGATTATCTAAAATCCATGTCCAGAGGCATGGGGGCTGAAAAAAAAATCAGTCGGAATTCATAGCTTTCAGAGTCTTGACACGATCATGCTGAGTCGTAACAAGACTTGGGGGCTACACCCAATGGGTGCACCTGGAGGTGCACACCATTGATGGATTAAGTTTAAAAAGAGATTCATAATATTTTTGACCCTCGACCAGAATATTCTATTCTGCTCAAGGCTCGGGGGCTACACCCAATGGGTGCACCTGGAGGTGCACACCATTGAAGATCAAGATACAGATGGATAAAAGTTGAAGACCTTTGGCCAATTTCATATAAAAATTGCCCAAAGCCCGGGGGCTAAGTGTATTCACTTTGCTGTTGCGTCGTGAAGAAGAGCACTCCTTCCCCTCACTATGGCCATAATTGCAGAATTGTTTTCAGGAGCGTCTGATCATGCACTCAGATTTTCCTCGAAACCACTCAGATTTTCCTCATAATCACTCGGATCTTCTTCGAAATCACTCGGATGAGATCTTAGACAACTTGGAGCACTCGGATCATGGAAGAAAAGACGGATCAATTACAGCCAACGATCGGTCAAGAAGTGCTCGGGGGCTACTGTGGGGGATATATTACCCGGGTACCTCACGAGCAAGCCTGGCAGCCCACCAAAAGGGGGGCGGCCCAGCCCACCGTTCTGGACCTGAAGACGTGCGGGACAAGTCGGCGCACGGAGGAAGGATCTAGGAGGAGAAGTCCTAGTTGGAATAGGAATTATTGTAAAAAAGAAAAGGATTCTTAGAGATAGGATCGGATACAAACCGACTTGTAACCCTGCCCCCCGATATATAAGGCGGGCAGGGACCCCCTCCAAAACAGGAAGTCTCAGTACGAAATCTCTCAACAAGCAATACAACACCCCAAAACAGGACGTAGGGTATTACGTCGAGTCGACGGCCCGAACCTGTATAAACCCCTGTGTCTGTCCATCCTAACCATCCTGCTTCCGATCTTTGCGATCTTCCCTGCATTACAAATCACTTCCGTGGGCTACCCCGTGGAAGACTGCCGGAGATAATATCACCGACAGGATCTGACACACATGGGTCAACCAATTCTTCAGGATGACAGAGGTCATGAATGATCATGACAGAATCTCGTAAGTAAAATAGAGGAGTCTCACACCAAGATGCTCGAGGACAGATTTCATTTCTACAAGATGCTTTTGTTGCTACTGGTTGTTGTGGATCTAAGTCATTCCTTTTCTAGGTGTATGCTTAGTTTCTGCTATCCTGTCCAGTGCCAGGATTATTCATGTAATCACGTGTGATCTTGTAAGTTGATTTAAAGTTGGCACTATCCTTTGTCTCTTAAGAGACAAAACCTGAACTTTATGTATCTTGTAAGAGACCCTGAACCTGTTCTCTTATGGAAGTAATGGAATGTGGGCTTTAACATGTAAAAAGACTAAGGCAATGATCAATATATTTTTCCTTCTGTATACCAACTCGGATGATACAAAAAAGAGATTTTAGTGGTCTTAGTATTGCATCATCTATATTAATTTTTATGATTTGAAGCAGCTCAAATGCTTGTAGTATGCCATCAGAAATATTTTTTTTTATCTCAATACCAGTTCTATGCATACGATGAGATTGAGCAAATATTGTGAAACAAATGAATTATTATAATAATTGCATCTAAGTAAAGATAAGCACCTGTTGCACAGTGATGGGATCATCCCTACTGCAATTGACAATATAATTAAGCAATGAATCTCGACGATCCCGCACTGCTATGTATCCATATAATTCAACTGGGTTTCTGTCGATAGGAGTTTGAGCCAACTTCAACGAGAAAATTTGCATCATGTGACTTGAAAAATGCACAATGAACCTTTCCCAATCACGGTGGCAATCATCTGTGGGCTCTGACAACTCCATTGGCTCCAACCGTGCTTTAGAGATTGCATATTATATTGCATAAAAAAATAGACAGATACATATGAAACTTTTAAAGAAAGCATATTGATTACCACATAACGACCTAAAAATAAATTGAGATAAAATATGAAAGAGCTTTGTTTCACTTACTCTCATCCCGTTCAGTAATATGATGTAATTTCAACAATCCAAAGTTACTCTTGTGAATAGCACCATCACGGTGTGTGGTGTTCTTGATGATATACATGGGACGTACATAATCAACAGGATCACTAAGAATGACTTCTTTGACTGTCCTCGTCTCTGCTCTATCCATCCCTTGGTTAGTGGCACAATCCTCACGTACGTCATAGCTGAAGGTGCAGCAGAAGTCATTGGCACAAGGAAAGAAGCGGTGCCAATGCGGCTTACCCCACATCCTCGTACCATCAACTCTAAAGCTACTTGCCATGATACAAGATCCATATGCAGATCTGTCAGCAACGAGTAATATTACAAATCCAGCGCGGATGAGATATACTCATATACACAAAATCTGGGCAGGTTTGAAACTGCATTAGTACTATTATCTAATTTATTCCATCATATTTTTAGATAGTATCATAGAAAATTCAATCGGAACCAATATCAACTCTACTATTGAAAGGATGTTAAAACACATGCTTTAAAATTAATATCAGAACTGAATGAATAAGATAAGGCAAAAACGCACCGGAGAACACGGTTCAGATACCTCCATGAGCAGAGCATCTCGTCCGGTAAGCACCGAGGAAACTGGACGGCGTTGCCACCCGCGGGGATCCACCGCTCAACTTCGTCGCCGAGATTGACGGCGCCCGTCAGGCACTGCCGCGCCGTGCCCTCGCCCTGCGTCAGTGCGCCGCCTGCCGCTCGATTCCTGTTCCCGGTATGATTTGGTTTTAGAGGACCTGAAGGATTGGCGGATCCACTGTTCAGGCTCTCTGGTCCGCAGGGGAGGAGAACGTATCTCGTGCAGTCGTGCTCCAGGCTGCGGAGGAATGGGGACCGCCGCCCGAGTTTACCCGCGGGTAAAAACCCTAGGCCTAGTTTGGCAGTGCAGGGGAAAATCCCAGGGAAGAAGGAAACGCCGGAGGTGGATGGCTTCCAGCCCAACCAGGCGGGCTTTCCTAAACTAAACTACTATGGGCCTCTTTGGAACTTCATAAAACGTGGGAATAGAAAAAATAGAAGATGAGAACCGAGCTCCTGCTCGGTTGGTCAGCTGAGCGTGTGCTCAGGCTGCCCACCCGGGTTCGAGTGCTGATACTCGCCCGGGTGCCTCACCCAGGGGATTTTCCCCAGTTTGGTTTGCACAGGTCCTGGACATTGACGTGGTGCTACAATGGGAGTACGACGTGCCCGTCGTCTACGAGGCCGTGGCTTCGGTGATCTCCAGATGGACGTTTGAGGTGTATAGGTTGTAGTTTCTAGGGGTGTGCGTGTGTGTGGTGGTGTGAGTGTGTTGGGTAGAGTTCAGATACTACAACTTGTATACTAGGAGTCCAGGCTCAAAAAAAAAAAAAAAAAAAAAGAAAAAATAGAAGATTAGAGTTGCACTAAAACTTAAAATCCTATAGGAACTCCAAATCTATATTGTAGCCTTTGGATGCAACACAAGAAAGCCATAGGAATTGGGAGAGAGATAGACACATGAGGTCCAACCTCATATTAGTTTTCCTCCAAAATTCTTAAGGATTCACACATCCCATGAGAATCCTAAGAAATTTTGTAGGATGCAATCCTTTTTGTTCCAAAGAGATTTATAAGAAAGTTTTTTATAGGGTTGAAATCCTTCAAAATTTCTTTGGTTTTCCTTTGTTCCAAAGGGGCCCTAATAGCCCATGAAGAGATCCACCGGGGGCAAGACTTCACCAACGAACCGGATGATCGAAGCTGTAACCTGTGGGCCGTGTTATACCTGATCATGGGCCGCCCGACCCGATAAACCCGACCCGACCCGCCCGAAAAAAAACCCGACCCGAGCACGTGACGGGTCGGGCGCGGGCCAGTTTTTTAACCCGAAACACTAAAAAAACCCGACCCAACCCGACGCGACCCGAAAAATTACACGTGAAACCCGAAACCCGACCCGAACCCGGCACAACCCGACCCGACCCGACCATGCCACGGGTCGGGCGCGGGTCAACGATTTTGACCCGCCAACCCGACATGACCCGACCCGAACCCGACACAACCCGACCCATGATCAGGTATAGGCCGTGTTTAGTTACCATGAATAGGTGAAAAGTTTACACCTAAAAAACTGTGTCAGTTTATTTCTTCTCTCTGTGTACGCGGTCTAATGCAAAAGGTTTTTACATTTTCACCTTCTTTACATCCATCTAAACACACCCATCGAAGAGGGACGGGCAGCGGGCTTGGTCCTGGCCGACGCCTGGCGGGCCCTGTTTAGTTTCTTCTTCAAAAAATTCTCACCCATTACATCAAGATGAATCTCGTATGTATGAAGTATTAAATGTAGACGAAAAAATAATCCATTCAACGAATCTAACGAGCCTGCTCAATGTATGATTTGCAACATTGATGCTACAGTAACCATCCATAATAATGGTTTACTTACCTTCTAATTACCCTCATTAGATTCGTCTCGCGATTTGTAGGATATCTGTAATTAGTTTTGTTATTAGTCTATGTTTGCTACCTCTAAATGGTAGGTTTCTCTTCTAATTTTTTTTGCAAAATGAATCTAAATGCGGCCTTAGAGCAACTCCAAGAGACTAAATTCTTTCTAATTGTTAATTTTAGATATTTTGTTTAAAAAGGTACCTTCCAACGGTTTCTCTATTTGGTTATTCAAACATACTCACTCTCTATTCCAGATTTCTCGCTAGCAAAATATAGAAAAGAGAATAGCTTTCTAGAGTGCACACGGAGATATAGAAAAGCTATTGGAAACCGAAAAGATATAGAAAACGATTTTTATGCAAATAACTCTTCAAATGATGATTTAGAAAGTGAGATTCAGGCCCTGTTTGGCATGACTCCAACTCTACATGGAGCAGCTCCACTCCAAAACTCCAGGTGGAGTTAACTCCAGATGGAGTTGGAGCAGAGCGGATGGGGGTGTTTGGCTACGAGGGTGCCTACAGCTCCAGAAAAAAGATTTTTACGATGAATTGTCAGTGTTGCCCCTAATCCTGGCCCCACATGTCATCCTCTCGTCATGTCTTCTTCCTGCTAGTCTTGGCCTCACCCATCGGAGACCGCCGTACCGCACCATGGAAGCTTGACGCCTCCGCTTGTGATGGAGAGCTCGGACTCGCGCTTGCCGGGGGCCGCCGCCCGCGCTAGAGAGCTCGTGCCCACGCTCGTCGGAGGACGCTGGCAACGCAGAGCTACTCGCCCATGGACTCGTTGTTGGCCAGCCGCGCGAGCAACGCCGCTCGTCCTCTTGGCAGATTTCTCTTTCGATTTATGTTGCAGGCAGCTCGATTGGAGCGGGTGCTACAGCACACTTGCGGCCGGAGCTCGGGTGAACTCGTCCGTGAGGGAGGTACTCACGCACGGCTTGCCATCTCCACCCACAAGGTCAACGGATTGCAAATTCAAAATTGATTTCCGACACAAGCATGCACGCTGCTAGTTGGATCGAATCCCCGCTAAAATCCTGCAAACCCCCACACGAATCGAGCTTCCTGTTGCCTGATTCCCTTTCTCCCGATGCTCGCTGCGGCGCTCCGCGAGACGCGGCAGCCCGAGGAGGCAGCAGCCCGAGGAGGCGACGCAGTGGCACTGAGCAGGGGTCTGCGGTGGCCGGCGAGGCAGGCGCAGGACGGGCAGCGGCGGCGTGCCAGACGGACGTGGGCGCGGGATAGGGAGCGGTGGGCGCCGGCGTGGTGGGCGAGATCGGAGATGTAGCGCGAGGGAGGAGGCGGAGGTTGCTCGGTGGAGGGCTGAAAAAATAGAACGAACCGTTATGTTGTGTAACCAGTGGCAGTGGTGGGTAATTATCTTTGAACTCCACGACTATGTTTATATTTGAGGTTGCTGGAGTTCCAAAAGAGGATACTCCACCAAAATGAACTAGAGCTCCACAAACTCCATGGAGTTTAGCTGCTCCCTAAATTGATGGAGTTGAGGTGTTTGGCTAGAAAACTGGTTGGAGTTGATGGAGTTAGCTCTAGAGCTATGCCAAACAGGGCCTCAGAAAGACTCTTGTAGACGCTCTTAAGATGGCCGGCAGGAATAGACGCCTAGTCTAGTTTTCGTAGCCTCGCATGGACGACGCATGGTTGTTGCTTAATTCGCCGTATAGTCCAGTCATGTCATCCAGAATCCGGAATCGTGTGCGTGTGCTCAAAAGGCCCGCTTTGTAACAAAACCAAACTCTATTTGGTGACTGGCCGCACGATGACGCAAGCGCGCGACCGGCCCGGCCCAGTAGGACGCCGCGAATCGGTCCGTCTTCCCCCTACAGCAGTCTCTCCACGCCGTCGCCGCCGAGGAGCTGAGCCTGGGTGGGAGGGGGGGTGGGGAGCGGCGAGGTCGCCGCCGGCTGGGGTGGTGGTCGAGGCCGACAACCTTAGGGTTATGATTAGGGTTCGAGGGGTTGCCAGGGGTCTATTGTTCACCAGACTTAGAGGGAAGCTTGAGGACGGCGGAGGGCGCGGCGGCACGGGAGCGGCGCCGGCCGGGCAGGGCCGGACATCCGGTGGGAGGCGGCCAACGATGGGGGGGCAAAGGAGGAGGACGTGTCATGACCACTTGCCGCGGAGGAGGATGCGGGAGCCGGTTCGCGTGGCCACGGTGGTGGGTGGCGGCAGAGGCGGCTCGGCCGCCGGGCCCGGAGGTGGTGAATGTGGTGGGGGAGAGGAGGCGGAGGGGTTTGCATTGGCGGTTGACGAGCGGCGACGGAGGAGGCCTCAGAGCTGAGGTGGTGGGTGCGACAGGGGAGAGGAGGTAGAGGGGTTTGCGTCGGCCGACCGCCAGAGTCAGGGGCGGCGGGGGAGAGGAGGTGGATGGGGTTAGCATGGGCGTGGTCGACGGGCGGCGGCGGAAGCAGCTCGGCCGCCAGAGCCGAGGGTGGCGGCAAACGGCGGTGGCCTAGACCTGGAGAGGAAGATGAAGCAGGAGGAGGAACGAGGTCACGCGAAGACAAAGCGGAAGGGTCGTACGCTTAGCGACCGCGACGCATCATGCGTTAATCTACTCCTTCTAAATATAAATGATACGCAGCTCTCCTGTGTATTCTTGAAAAGGTATTGTCGGTGTTCGAACCCGCGATGGGCCGAACCCCAGCAGAAATGCGCTGTGTCCCGTCTCACGATGGCTGATGCAAGGAACAATACAAAGACACAAGGGTTTATCCTGGTTCCGGCCTTGGGCCGTACGTCCAGCAGAGCGCGTGTGAACGTTGTATTGACTTGCACCAAGGGTGCTCGTAGTGGGGGCTACAAGCAAGGCGGGAGAGAAGGTGTGGTCTCCAGGTCCCTTAGCGTGTGCAGTGTGGGTTTGAGCGTAAATGCGAGCGAAGCATGCTAGTTGTTCCTGTCCGTCTTAGGGGGCTGCCTCCTCCTTTTATAGCCCAAGTAGGGACAGTAACACGGACTGGATATGGCGTGTTCTACAGTAGTCGCGTACGGTGTGGCGTGGCGTCGGGCATAGCTGTCGTAGCTGCACGTCCTTTCATCTGTGCAGAGTGGTTCAGCGTCCTTGGTCCCAGTAGGCGGCGTGGCGACTTCTGTGGATGACGTATGCGGCCTATCCTCCCGTCTCGAGGGCTCACGCTGTCCGTTGCTGCTTCTGACGATGGATCGTACACCCTTCGAGGGTTTCCTCCTGTTTCTTCGAGGGCTTCTCATGCCTGATTAGGCAGCACAGGAGAGTACAACAGTGTCGGCCTGTCCGCACAGTGCCGCGCACGCCTGTACAGTGCAAGGAAGGCCGCACAGTGACGGGAGTGGGCGGAGATGACCCGGAATGGACAAGGATTCAGCTTTTGACTTCTGCGCCTCGCTGTGGTAGAAGGCCATTAAATGCTCTTGTCCATGGGCCGGTAGACCTGTACATGGGCCCCGTAGTCGAGGGGTAACCTCGAGCGAGGCGGAGATATCCCGTCGAGGGGATCCTCGAGCCCCGATTGAGGAGGACTCGATCGAGACGGAGTTCATGTTCCCTCGAGGGTAAGCGGGTACCCTCGAGCGGGACGGGGGAGGTGCCGATGCCTTATGCGACCGATGCTCAATTGGTGACTGGCTTTGTTCGTTCGTGAGGATTTATGAGGTGATATCCCCGTAGCGTTAGGGACCCTGTTGACACCAACAGGTACCGTCAGGAACGCACCCTCATTAGTAAGAGGAATCAAAGTGAACACGTAAAATAGAACAGACGTTCAGAATTCAGAAACCAACTTGTTCTGCAGGAAGAAAAGTGTCAATAATAAGCTGGGCACATTTGTTTACTTATTTGCACTTCAGGATTATTGCAGGTTCGGAAAAGTGGCATTAGAACTGTTCGTGGCACTTCTGATCAACATGTGTATCGTCTTGTCTCGGGAACGTCCGTAACTCAAGCAACTTCTCACCAGATGACTTTGGAAAGTGCAGTGACATCACCTTAGACTCCTGGTCCTTCCTCCTCAGGGTATTACTTGTGATTACTGGCTGGTTTTGACTAAGAAGTCTTCTACGGTGCTACATACCACTGTATACTAGTGTTTGAAAATAACTAGTATATGAAAGTGCATCTAGGCACTTAATCTAATTTTGGTAATTAATGACAATGTAAATTTAGATATAATGCTTTGCATGAGTTGTGCAGGAATAAAATCAAAAGAAAAGAAAAGAAAGGTGAAAGGAAGGTCCCCAATCTTTATTCGTATGGTGACGAAATTTATCGGACGATTTAAATTTATTTTATATTTCGAAATTTGAGTATAGGATCACCGTACTATCAAGGGGGACGTGCTTGACGAGTTTAGATTGTTAAAGTGCTTATACTTGAGATGACATATACACACGAGAGACACAAACGCACAAAAACCTCGCATTCACAAGTTCTCTGTGCGTCGGAACTTAGGCCGGAAGATCCGGCCCGGAAGTTCCGGGCGGCTCTGTCTGGAATTAATTTTTCACCGGAAGATCCGGCCCATACACCGGAACTTCCAACACTTAGCCAGTTTTCGTGTCTTCTCTCCAGGCGCCGGAACTTCCACCGGAAGATCCGGCCCACAAGTTCCGGGCGGCTCTGTCTGAAATTATTTTTCACCGGATGATCCGGCCCATACACCGGAACTTCCAACACTTAGCCATTTCTGTGTTTCTCTCTCAGGCGTCGGAACTTCCACCGGAAGATCCGACCCACAAGTTCCGGGCGGCTCTGTCTCTATTATTTTTCTCACCGGATCATCCGGACCTTGTATCGGAACTTTCATGACTTAGCCATATTTCAGTGTTTCAGCCTTGCGAAATTCAAATCTCGGAAGATCCGGCCCTAGGCCGGAAGATCCGGTACCCCTTCGCAGAACACATAACGGCTAGTTTTTGGGGGTTGGGTATTTATACCCCCTCACCCCCACATTGAATGCTGCTGCTCCCACGCCCACAAACACTCCAAGAGCATTCATTGCACTCCTCTACTCCACCCAAAAGCTTGATTCTAGCCTTGATTCATCTAGGGTTTGAGTGAGAGGAAAAGATTGAGTGTGTGAGCTTTGTGCACGCATAAGCTTTGATTTGTTCATCTCAAGAAGCACTTGAAGTAAGCTTGATTCGTCATCCTCGTTTGTTACTCTTGGAGCTTTGCTCCTAGACGGTTAGGCGTCGCCGGTAGCTCCCATTCCTTTGTGGTTTGAGCACCGGAGAGTTTGTGTTTCCCCTCTCTTTGTGAGAGCAATAGTAAGTGACTCAACTTTCCTTTGTGGTTGGTTGAGGGAGGCAAGGGGTTAGTGACAACCCGGTTCTTTGTGAACCCCTCAACGAGGACGTAGCTCCTTTGTGGAGTGAACCTCGGGAACAAATCTTGTGTCTCATTGTTCTTGCTATTGTTCTTGTTGTTCATCACTTTATTTGTGCCCGATCTATGTGCTAGGTGTTGTTCGACCTTAGAGATCATACTTAGGTGCTTAGTTACTTCATTTAGCAACTTTGTATTCAAATAGAATCTTGAATAGCTTGTTAGTTTTGAATCTCGAAGTTAGTCTCCTCTCTGTGTCGGAAGATCCTACACAGTGTCGGATCTTCCGGTGGCCCGGAAGATCCGAGACTGCGTCGGATCATCCGACCATCTGACAGTTTCGTGAAGAATTTTCAGGAATTTTTAACAGGCCTTATTCACCCCCCCTCTAGGCCTAGTGTTGGTCCTTTCAATTGGTATCAGAGCAGGTTCTCTTGATTAAGGTTTAATCACCTAAGAGAAAACACTATGGCTCCTTCCGGGGATGGTTCCGGTGTTGGCGGTTCAAACAAAGATGACACTCATGAAGTGATTGTGTCAAGCGACGATGATTTTGATGTGAGCGATGTTGAAGAGACCTTGGATGAGGTCGAGAAGAACAAGAAGAGGAAAGAGAAGCTCAAGAAGAAGTTTGATGAAAAAGTTGAAAGAAGAGCTCTCAAGATGGTGAAAGAAAAGATGAAAGAAAAGGAAGTTCTTGCAAGTTTTCACAATGTTCCTCACAAGTATGATGATACTTCTTCATCCTCATCCAAGAAAGATCCGGATTCACTTTCATTCTCATCGGTTCAATTGGGCAAGTTTTCGCACTTTGATGGCAATGATTATTCTCGATGGAAGGATGACATGAAGATGTACTTGTATGGTCTTCATCCACATCTTTGGACCGTGACATGTGTGGGCATTGACAAGAAAGCCAAGCCACCCCTCACAAGAGAACAAGAACATGACAACTACCGCAATGCTCAAGCCGTCATTATTCTTAGGAGTTGCTTGAGTACATATGAGTACAACAAGGTTAGGGTAATTGAAGTGGCCAAAGAAATTTGGGATGAGCTTAGAAGGTCACATGAAGGTGATGAGATCATCAAGGAAGGAAAGATGGACGCACTTCAAGGAGAACTCGAGGCTTTCACAATGAAAGATGATGAAGACTTGGAAGCCATGTACAATCGGTTGAAGCTTCTTGTGTCCGCTATTAGACTTCTTGGTAGTGATGATTGGGATGAGCACAAGGTCACAAAGAAGATGCTTAGAGCATATGCCCCAAGAGACCCACATCTTGCTACCATGATTAGAGACAAGAGGAAGTTCAAGCTCATGACACCCATTGACCTATACAACAAGTTGCAATATCATGAGTCACATAGAGTGGAGAAAGTCAAGACCAAGCCTAGTGAGCCTCAAGAAGTCAAGGCTATTGCATTCAAGGCCGAGCCTAGCAAGAGGAGTGATATCAAGGACAAATCTTCAAAGCCCTCCAAGTCTCGCAAGAAGGAAGACTCTAGTGATGAAGCAACTACCGATGAAGAAACCGCTATGATGGTGAGAGAGTACAAGAACTTCATCAAGAGAAAAGGTGTTAAGAAGCCGGTCTCACAACGAAGATGCTATGAGTGTGGTGAGAGAGGGCATTACATTGCGGATTGCCCTCACAAGAAGGAAGGCAAGGAAGACAAGAGGTCTAAGGACAAATCCTATGACAAGAAGTACAAGGAGAAGAGCAAAGACTACAAGAAGAAAAGTGGACATGCTCATGTTGGTGAAGGTTGGGATTCTAGTGATGACTCCGACAATGAAGGTGTGGCAACTCTTGCCATTCATGATTCTTCACCAACACCAAGACTCTTCAAGAACCTTGATAGTGATGATGATGATGAAGCTCCCATGTGCCTCATGGCACAAGGGACTAAGGTACTAATCGATTCTACTCCTCCATCATCTACTCTCCCAACATCTAGTGACATAGAAAACCTAGATGAGGAAGAAGCTAAACATGATAAAAACTTAGTAAATGCTTTTGGCAAGAAAGGTGCTAAGCATATTAAAAAGCTTATGGAGAAATTGGATAAGAGGGAAGCTACTCTTGATAGGCAAGAAGACTTGCTCATCCTTGAAAAGGAGAGAAACCTTGCCCTTGAGAAAGCTTTAGATGAGGAGATGGTTAAGGTGGAGAAATTGGCCATTGACTTGTCATTGGCCAAGGACTCAAATGAGAGGATGTCTAAGGAAATGACCAAGGCAAATGACTCTCTAGCTAATCTAAAGAATGTTCATAGTGAGCTTCAACAAAGGCATTCAAGCCTTGAGGTCAAGTACAAAGACCGTGAAGCTAAATATGATATTCTTCGGAAAAGCATCAAGACCGACTCCAAAGTCACTCTTGACTCCGATGCCTCCACTAGCAAAGGTTGCTCAAGATGTTATAAAATAAATGTGGATTCTCGTGTTGCTAACCTTGCCAAGCTAGAGAAAGAGATCAAGGCAAAAGACATTCAACTCAAAGAGTTGAACAAGGTTATTGGCAAGGGCAAAGGAAAGGCTCAAGAGAAAAGTGTATTTGAGTCCCATCCGGCTTATCATGCCGAGAGATATCCTAATATCAAGGATGGACTTGGATACTCTAGAGGAGGAAAAGCAAATGGCACGAAAAGGATCCAAGAAAAAGATGTGCCATTGTTCACTCAAGGTGCAAACCTTTATGATTTGATGAACTTTGCTCATGGTGTGTCAAGGGAGACCACCCCAATAGCAAAGCCCGTTGTTGTGACCCCTAGCAAGGGTGCGAAGGGCTCAACTTCAGGGAAGACAAGTGAGAAGATCAATGAGCTCAAGCCATCTCCCAACTACACTATTGATTATTCGGTCATGTGGGACCACAATGGGAGAATGGTGGTCAAGTATGTTGGTATTCATGCCAAGATGATGATGAAGAGTGTTTGGGTGCCAAAGTTGCCTAGTTCTAACACCCAAGGACCCAAGCTCGTTTGGGTACCTAAACACAAAGCTTAACTTGTTTTGTAGGCATATTCCTCCGGTGGTTCTTCATGGTTGCTTGATAGTGGTTGTTCAAATCATATGACCGGAGAGAAGAGTATATTTACCAAGTTAGAAGAATATGACTCACCCATTGAAAGAATTACATTTGGTGATAACAATCATGGAGATGTTGTTGGTCAAGGTGACATTGCTATCTCAAACGATTCATCTCTTTCAAATGTTTATTTAGTTGATTCTTTGGGATACAACTTGTTGTCGGTTTCACAACTTTGTGAGAAAGGCTACAATTGTCTCTTTACTAATGAGGGTGTGAACATTCTTAGAAGGGAGGATTCCTCTATTGCTTTTACGGGTCAACTTAAGGGAAAGCTTTATTTGGTTGATTTCACAACCACTAAAGTGGAACCGATGAAGCGTCCCCACTTAAGTAGAGACTAAATGTGATACAAATATCAGTCCCAGGAGGCTGATACACATTTATTCCACGGATGGTTCAGTCATCGTGCGACCTCAAAGGGGCACGGTACTTGATACAAACGATAACAGAAATTAAAAGTACAACAATACATAACCAGAGATAGACTATGACTGGATCTAGCCCTATCTCGACGAGGAACAGCGGAAGCATCTTGGTAGGAACCACACCACAGGCAACGTCGGGTGCGGACACGACCTCTACTCGAACTCTTCAGGGACAAAGTCCGGATCCTCCTCTGTTGCAACAAAATAGGGGTGAGTACAAACGTACTCAACAAATCCAACCACGTTCACGGAGGGGGATTTAAAGATTATGCACAGGATAAAACAAGGATATGGCTAAGGTTTAATTTGCGTAAAAGCTAGATTTTATGCAAGGGTTTATTTTAAACAGGTTTTCGTAAAAGCAGTTTTAATAATAAGTGGGTTGATCCTTCACAAAGGATCCACATTTTATGCTACCGGATTCCCCGTCCGCCGTAGCTCACGGCACACCTGCCGGACACTTTCCAAAACACTCACACTAAGAGATCCCACCATTTTCCCAATACTAGTTTCAGGCCCAAGCCGTGACTCATCCAATACCGTGGATACGGCTATTCGAATAGGTTTTAACTCTGCAGAGGTTGTACACTTAACCCACCCCAACGGTTTCCGCAACACGAACACCGAAATGCCGGCGCGGACCTGTCAAAGCCATTACCACACCGTAGCTAAGCCGGACTAGCCAATATGGAAGCAACCAAGGGGTCCATGTCCTCCCAACGAGGCATGACCGGGACGTAACTCACATAGATCGTACTCCTGCTCCTTGTTCTCCCATTGCTCTCAGCTCACCCATTGGCTAACCGACCAACTAGTGGGATTTATGCTAAGCCGTTGCCACATACAACGGTAGGGCGGTAGCACTAACTGGGCCAGGCTAGATGACAATCAACTCGGTCCTTAAATAATGACAAGATGGATATCTCCACACCTCGCTCTGCCACACAGGCACGAGCTCACCGATTTGGTGTTTCACACAGAATACACCATCCATCCCATCGGTTTCATTATTATTTCATTTTCACCGAAAACCACCTTTTTCTTTTAAAACACTCACACCATTCTTTATTTTAAAACACATGAGTATTTGCAAAATAATAATGGTAAGAGTAACAGGTTCTAAGCGTTTCTGGCACGGCTATCATCCAAACAGAGCAAGTCATATTTAATGATAACCTAGGTGATCAAGGAATATTTGTAGCAATCAAGGAGTGGCTATCCAACCGGGTCTTGCAATAAAACAATGCATTTTATAAACAGGCCAATGGGTTGTGTTTGTAAAACATAGGATAAATATGCATCAAAGGACGGGATTGAACTTGCCGTCTTCGAAGTCGTCTGGAAGTGCCTGCTCGCGGTACGGGTCCTCGGGCTCCGGCTCGCGGTACTCGCCTGCGTACTCCGGCTCGGGGTACGGTCCTCCGAACTCCTCGCGGGGCTGCTCCTCATTCACTCCGTGATCTTGCGCTAGGGTGGCGGGTAGAGGCGGGTCGGCGGCGGGTCAGAGGCGGCGGCGGTGGCTCTGGTGGCGGCGGCGATTTGGGACAGTAACACGGACTGGATATGGCGTGTTCTACAGTAGTCGCGTACGGTGTGGCGTGGCGTCGGGCATAGCTGTCGTAGCTGCCCGTCCTTTCATCTGTGCAGAGTGGTTCAGCGTCCTTGGTCCCAGTAGGCGGCGTGGCGACTTCTGTGGATGACGTATGCGGCCTATCCTCCCGTCTCGAGGGCTCACGCTGTCCGTTGCTGCTTCTGACGATGGATCGTACACCCTTCGAGGGTTTCCTCCTGTTTCTTCGAGGGCTTCTCATGCCTGATTAGGCAGCACAGGAGAGTACAACAGTGCCGGCCTGTCCGCACAGTGCCGCGCACGCCTGTACAGTGCAAGGAAGGCCGCACAGTGACGGGAGTGGGCGGAGATGACCCGGAATGGACAAGGATTCAGCTTTTGACTTCTGCGCCTCGCTGTGGTAGAAGGCCATTAAATGCTCTTGTCCATGGGCCGGTAGACCTGTACATGGGCCCCGTAGTCGAGGGGTAACCTCGAGCGAGGCGGAGATATCCCGACGAGGGGATCCTCGAGCCCCGATTGAGGAGGACTCGATCGAGACGGAGTTCATGTTCCCTCGAGGGTAAGCGGGTACCCTCGAGCGGGACGGGGGAGGTGCCGATGCCTTATGCGACCGATGCTCAATTGGTGACTGGCTTTGTTCGTTCGTGAGGATTTATGAGGTGATATCCCCGTAGCGTTAGGGACCCTGTTGACACCAACAGGTACCGTCAGGAACGCACCCTCATTACCTCATTAGTAAGAGGAATCAAAGTGAACACGTAAAATAGAACAGACGTTCAGAATTCAGAAACCAACTTGTTCTGCAGGAAGAAAAGTGTCAATAATAAGCTGGGCACATTTGTTTACTTATTTGCACTTCAGGATTATTGCAGGTTCGGAAAAGTGGCATTAGAACTGTTCGTGGCACTTCTGATCAACATGTGTATCGTCTTGTCTCGGGAACGTCCGTAACTCAAGCAACTTCTCACCAGATGACTTTGGAAAGTGCAGTGACATCACCTTAGACTCCTGGTCCTTCCTCCTCAGGGTATTACTTGTGATTACTGGCTGGTTTTGACTAAGAAGTCTTCTACGGTGCTACATACCACTGTATACTAGTGTTTGAAAATAACTAGTATATGAAAGTGCATCTAGGTACTTAATCTAATTTTGGTAATTAATGACAATGTAAATTTAGATATAATGCTTTGCATGAGTTGTGCAGGAATAAAATCAAAAGAAAAGAAAAGAAAGGTGAAAGGAAGGTCCCCAATCTTTATTCGTATGGTGACGAAATTTATCGGACGATTTAAATTTATTTTATATTTCGAAATTTGAGTATAGGATCACCGTACTATCAAGGGGGACGTGCTTGACGAGTTTAGATTGTTAAAGTGCTTATACTTGAGATGACATATACACACGAGAGACACAAACGCACAAAAACCTCGCATTCACAAGTTCTCTGTGCGTCGGAACTTAGGCCGGAAGATCCGGCCCGGAAGTTCCGGGCGGCTCTGTCTGGAATTAATTTTTCACCGGAAGATCCGGCCCATACACCGGAACTTCCAACACTTAGCCAGTTTTCGTGTCTTCTCTCCAGGCGCCGGAACTTCCACCGGAAGATCCGGCCCACAAGTTCCGGGCGGCTCTGTCTGAAATTATTTTTCACCGGATGATCCGGCCCATACACCGGAACTTCCAACACTTAGCCATTTCTGTGTTTCTCTCTCAGGCGTCGGAACTTCCACCGGAAGATCCGACCCACAAGTTCCGGGCGGCTCTGTCTCTATTATTTTTCTCACCGGATCATCCGGACCTTGTATCGGAACTTTCATGACTTAGCCATATTTCAGTGTTTCAGCCTTGCGAAATTCAAATCTCGGAAGATCCGGCCCTAGGCCGGAAGATCCGGTACCCCTTCGCAGAACACATAACGGCTAGTTTTTGGGGGTTGGGTATTTATACCCCCTCACCCCCCACATTGAATGCTGCTGCTCCCACGCCCACAAACACTCCAAGAGCATTCATTGCACTCCTCTACTCCACCCAAAAGCTTGATTCTAGCCTTGATTCATCTAGGGTTTGAGTGAGAGGAAAAGATTGAGTGTGTGAGCTTTGTGCACGCATAAGCTTTGATTTGTTCATCTCAAGAAGCACTTGAAGCAAGCTTGATTCGTCATCCTCGTTTGTTACTCTTGGAGCTTTGCTCCTAGACGGTTAGGCGTCGCCGGTAGCTCCCATTCCTTTGTGGTTTGAGCACCGGAGAGTTTGTGTTTCCCCTCTCTTTGTGAGAGCAATAGTAAGTGACTCAACTTTCCTTTGTGGTTGGTTGAGGGAGGCAAGGGGTTAGTGACAACCCGGTTCTTTGTGAACCCCTCAACGAGGACGTAGCTCCTTTGTGGAGTGAACCTCGGGAACAAATCTTGTGTCTCATTGTTCTTGCTATTGTTCTTGTTGTTCATCACTTTATTTGTGCCCGATCTATGTGCTAGG
The DNA here is from genome assembly GCA_015476505.1 of Urochloa ruziziensis. Taxonomy (NCBI): domain Eukaryota; kingdom Viridiplantae; phylum Streptophyta; class Magnoliopsida; order Poales; family Poaceae; genus Urochloa; species Urochloa ruziziensis. The sequence continues at coordinate 18,931 of WEIB01000752.1, forward strand.
TGTTGTTCGACCTTAGAGATCATACTTAGGTGCTTAGTTACTTCATTTAGCAACTTTGTATTCAAATAGAATCTTGAATAGCTTGTTAGTTTTTGAATCTCGAAGTTAGTCTCCTCTCTGTGTCGGAAGATCCTACACAGTGTCGGATCTTCCGGTGGCCCGGAAGATCCGAGACTGCGTCGGATCATCCGACCATCTGACAGTTTCGTGAGGAATTTTCAGGAATTTTTAACAGGCCCTATTCACCCCCCCTCTAGGCCTAGTGTTGGTCCTTTCAGTATAAAATAATATGACGGCCCAGAATAATTGTATACCACGGTAGTATATGTGGAGGAGCATAATGGTATAGTGGCATTATGGGAAATGGCATAATTATAATATATCTTTGTTATTTATTTTCATTTATATCTTTTATTTTTTATATGCACGTTTTATTTGGTATAATTTCATTTCTTTTTTACATGTGCGATAAAGAAAGAGAAGCAAATTAGACTATGTGCTTTCGATGAATAAATAAATAAATTTGATGCTAATTATCTTTTTACCCATGCCTCTATACTCTACACCACAAAGTGGTGGTCTGGAGCACCGAAAAAACCTCTTGACCACCAGTTATATGGATTATTTATTTTGTATTTCAGAATGTGCTAGGCAAGAACAGCCCAGTTGTGTATGGCGTGGGCAATATATCTTGCAGGTACTACTTGTCTGAATAGACATTATCAGAGAACATTTTGAGATCAATCCTGTAAAACTTCAGTGATATTTATTATATATGGAAGAATTCAGATTTATCATGTGAGAACGGCTTTAGTATTTATCATCAAATTATGATTTCTACATCATCATCGCATCGGTATTATTTTCCACCATATGGTGCATATATTCTGTTTGTCTATATAAGCACCATTTACAGGAAATTTTCTGATTAACTTGCTGAGTTAATTGTATGAAATAATAGCAAATGCATTGACTTAATCTTCTGATTATGTAAAGAAAATCTACTGTTGATTGGTTCTGGTAACTTGCTGTAACGTTGAGCTTCCATTTGGGTTAATTCTATGGTGCAGATGATACTGTCTGTTGAGCTTCCATTTGCTCTCATCCCACTTCTCAGGTTCAACTCTGCAGGTTCAACAGTAGTAGCATCAAGACGGGTGAAAATAAGAACTCCATCTATGTAACTATGGAAGCCAGTAGAAACTACCAAAAGTTTATTTAAATGAATAAATTATTTTGCTTCCTTACTAATTATGCATGCACCGATCACATCAGATTATTGGGTTCTCATGGATCCTTGGGTTCATTGTTATTGGAATAAACATCTACTTCCTCAGACCTCAGCTCAAAACTTGTTGGCTGGATCCTCCACAACAAACTGCCGATTTATACAACATTCTCATTGGCATCATCATGTTCCCTCTTATGCTGCTCTACATTTCTGCTGTGATCTACTTGACGTTCAGGAAGGACACCGTTAAGTTTGCATCTCGAGGTGAGCTGCACGCCACTGAAACTGACAAACCAAAGATAGCCAATGATAGCAGCAATGAGGAAAACAAGGGAGGTTTTCTTCGGTGCTCCGTACTACCTTATACTGGGTTTCAAAAAGAACCAGCATAAAAGAATCTGACAGTCCAAATTAGTTGTATACTACTAGACCTTCACCTGTAGTATAAGGTAGTATAGGTCGAGTAGTATAGTAGTATAGAGGTATTATGGGAAAAAATTATTTCGAACATGCGATATAATGTGGTATAGATCGAGTAATATAGTGGTATAGGGGTATTATGAGAAAAATTATTTTTATTTTTATACTCATTTGGTCCGATATATTTATTTCTTTTTACACATACGTTCATTTAGGTTAGGAGCTCCAATAAAAAAATTATATTACAGTCTAATTACAAAATTGCCTATCCTTCCATACTCCACCATACTACCATAGGGTAGTATGGAGCACCGAAGAAGACCTCAAACAAGGAGGAGCTTGTTTAGTACAATGTTTACAGGCATGCTTTGTATGTCGCGGTTGCAAAGGCCTTATATGGAGAAACAGAACTGACTTGGTACTTCAGTAGCACGTTTGGAATGGAATCAAATGGATCCATCGAGTCTGGATGGAGGATGATTCCACACGGTTCTTGAGAAGCTGACCACTAATACTCGATGAAACGGTGTTGTTGCCAATTGATTTTTATACCCCACACGCTTGGAGAGAATGATAGCAAGAGCAAGGTACCTGGGATCGACAGTTAGAAGCTCTAGGAATGGTTCAAAGCTAATTAGTGAGAACGAGCACGGAGGAGTTAGATCTCTGAGTCGTTTCATGATACAAAATTTTCTACCATAGCATTAGTTTTGAAAAATCTTTAGTCTAGATTAGAATCACTTGGGTGCTTAGAACGATGCAGAAGCAAGAAAACAATCCGGACCCAAACTACACTTTTTTCTTTTTGTACTACAGGAAATAAGAAGTAAAAGGCCAGTCTTTTTTTGAGGTTTTCTTCGGTGCTCCATACTATCTTGTACTGGTGTTCAAAAAGGACCAGTATAAAAGGATCTGACGGTCCAAATTAGTTGTATACTACTAGACATTCACCTGTAGTATAAGGTAGTATAGGTCGAGTAGTATAGGGGTATTATGGGAAAAAATTATTTTTAACATGTGACATAATGTGGTATAGATCGAGTAATATAGTGGTATAAGGGTATTATGAGAAAAAATATTTTTATTTTTATACTCATTTGGTCCGATATATTTATTTCTTTTTACACATATGTTCATTTAGGTTATGAGCTCCAATAAAAAAATTATATTACAGTCTAATTACAAAATTGCCCGTCCCTCCATACTCCATACTACCATAGGGTAGTATGGAGCACCGAAGAAGACCTCCTTTTTTTATATATATAAAAGACCCTTATAGCAGGAGCTGTGGAGCTCCCAGCTCCGGTGATCAATCGATGAGTACCAGACCATAAGCTTCATAAAAATGAAATCCAAAAGCTGGTTCAAAACACACAGATAAATACGTATGCATGCAAGATTGATCTTAGTAACACGAGGTAAACTCAAGGTTCAAGAATAGACTATACCCATCACAAATAAGGCCAAGAAGGCAAACTACACTAGCAACAGCAGTCTCAGCCCATCTTCTCTCCAAACATTAAAACTGTTTACCGATCAAGAAAGATATCCTTAAGCTTTACCATACGTTACTGCAAGATTACCAACTATTTTATCACATTTTAAAACCATAATTGCAAGAAAGGTCATCGAGACCAGACCATATCTCACCCATTGCAGCAGTGTATACAGCATTTGTTTCACACAAATGGCCACACAGTAATCCACAATACAGAATTTGCAACGGAGCATGACACTTTCACATATTAGTCCCACCTGCTACCAGTTATTCCAACGGGAATACTGACCCGTCATCACTCCTCAACGTGCCTTGTAACGTAAAATACCTAGGAACAGTCGGCAAGCCCTGACTCCTTTCTTTATATTGCATTCAGTAAGAAAGAGTGGAGGCCTTGGTGGCCAACCTGGAGCACATCCAATCTACATTTGAAGGACACATGTCAGGCTGGCAATTAATGAAAAGAATATACTTCAATCAACATAAAAGCAAAAGGTGTTTGAGGAACAATGGCAATCTTTTTTTCTTGTATGTAGAAATAACAATTGTCACCAACATTCCAGAATGATGATAGAAAATTTTCAGAGACGTATTTTTTTTTAGAAAATGGATAAATATCCGGCCTCTGCGACCGCACACAGCCAAGTTTTACATAGTATCTCAGCACACAAGCTGATCATAAAAATAAGGGAAAAGTACGCAAATGACAGGAATCAATCAAAAGCATAGTCTATTATTGCTTCTCCATCCATTATTGGCGAAGATATCCAAGGCGACAATTTCCAACGCCTTGCTTGCCAGACAGACAATTTCCCTTGTTTCCTCACGCTGCAGTAGGGACCAGTATCGTAGCCAATATGCTCCCCTGAAAATAGCCTGCATAAAAGAGGTAAATTGTTTTTTTTCAAAAACCACATCATTACGCGTACACCAAATTGCCCATGTTAAGGCTGCAACCCCAACAAAAATCAAATTCTTATCTTTTTTGCTCATGCCAGTTAACCAATTTCCAAGCATGTGCTCTATTGACTTTGGTGGGGTTAACCCAGTAGCTACAGTTACAACTCTCCAGATTGTCTTAGCATGATGACAATGAAAGAAGAGATGCTTAATTGTTTCATTACAATTACAGAAACAACATTTTTGGCTACCAGTCCAATTCCTCTTAACTAAGTTATCCTTTGTTAAGATAACACCCCGTTGGAGGTACCAAAGGAAAACTTTTATTTTTAGAGGAATTTTTAGCTTCCAAATAAATTTATTCATGAAAGGAGTATTCTGGTTGATAAGATATTGATACATAGATGAGACAGTAAATTTGCCATGTCTATGCAAGTCCCAGGTAAAAGTATCTCTCCCATCAGCAAGCTGGTGAGTGGCTACTTTAGCTACAAGGTTATGCCAAGCAGTCAGTTTATCGCCAATTAAAGCTCTTCTAAAAGATATATCCAATGGCATCGCGTTCATGACATTTGCCACTCTTACATGAGGATAGTATACTATATTGTACAGATTGAGAAATTGCTCTTTTAGTGGTTTAGAGCCTACCCATTTATCCTCCCAAAATCTAGTTTGAGAACCATCTTTTATCTTGAAAGTCCCGCAACCTAGAAAGTCTTCCCTAACCTTTAGCAAACCTTTCCAAAAGTGTGAGTCTCCAGGTTTAATTTTAACCTGAGAGAGGCAGCTTGAACTCAGATATTTATTTCTAAGTAGGGTTTGCCATGTGCCATCTTCATTCAGCAATTTAAATAACCATTTGCTGAGTAGACATTTATTTTTAATACATAGGTCTACTATTCCCAGGCCCCCCTGATCTTTAGGACGGCACAAGATATCCCATTTAGCTAGGCGATATTTTCGTTTATCATTATTGCCTTGCCAAAAAAATCTGGATCGATAGACATCAAGTCTTTTCATGACACCTTTAGGAATTTCAAAGAAAGACATCATGAACATAGGGAGACTAGTAAGGACAGAGTTTAATAAAACTAGTCGACCCCCATAAGACAAGTGTTTGGCCTTCCAGGTACTTAGTTTATGTTTAAATCTTTCCTCAATAACACTCCAGTCTGCATTACGGAGTTTGTTGTAGTGCATCGGTATGCCCAGGTACCTGAATGGGTATGATCCTAGTCCGCAACCAAACAATTGAGTATATTCTTGTTCATACTGTTTGGCTTCTCCATAGCAAAAGATTTCGCTTTTATGGAAGTTAATCTTCAAACCAGATAATTGTTCAAAGACACAGAGCAAAAGTTTCATATTCTTAGCTTGCTCTAGATTGTGATCCATGAATATGATCGTGTCATCTGCATATTGCAAAATAGACAATCCCTCTTCCACTAAGTGAGGAATGACCCCTTTAATTTGGCCATCATCCTTAGCCCTCTTAATCAAGATTGAGAGCATGTCTGCCACAATGTTGAATAGGATAGGTGACATGGGATCTCCTTGCCTGAGACCCTTTTTTGTTTGGAAGTAGTGCCCAATGTCATCATTAATTTTGATGCCAACACTACCTCCTGAGACAAAATTTTCAACCCATGAACACCATCGTGGGCAAAATCCCTTCATTCGGAGTGTCTGTTGTATGAAAGGCCATTTGACTTTATCATATGCCTTTTCAAAGTCAATTTTAAGGATCACACCGCTGAGTTTTTTGGTGTGAAGTTCATGGATAGTTTCGTGCAATATCACTACTCCTTCCATAATATTTCGGCCTAGCATAAATGCCGTTTGGGATGGACTAACTACTTTGCTAGCCACTCCCATGAGTCTATTAGTAGCCACCTTAGTGAAAATCTTGAAACTCACATTGAGTAGGCAGATGGGTCTAAATTGTTGTATTTTTGTTGCCCCTTTTATTTTAGGGAGCAAAGTAATTAGTCCAAAATTGAGGCTGTATAGAGGGAGACGCTCCTCATAAAATTCCATAAAAAGCGCCATTAGATCTTTTTTTATAATCTCCCAGAATACTTGATAGAATTCTGCTGGAAAACCATCAGGGCCAGGGGATTTATTATGCTCCATCTGGAACACAGCCTCTTTTATCTCCCTCTCTGTAAAATATGTTGTGAGGATATTATTTTCTTCGGCAGTAACTTGAGGGATGTCATGATTTTCATGCTCCACCATGGTAAAATTATTAACCTCTGGTGGTCCGAACAAGCCCTTATAATAGTTTGTGATATAAGCTTTCAATTCAGCATCACCCACTATTATGCCCTCTTCTTGTTCTAATTTGAAGATGCGGTGTTTTCTATGCTTGCCATTAGCAACCAGATGGAAATATTGGGTGTTGTCATCACCTTCCAGCAGGTCTTTAGTTTTAGCTCTCTCATACCATTTAATTTCCTCTTCCCTCAATAAGTGAACTAATCGTTCATTGAGGTAGTGTTTCATATTTAACTCCTGATCAGAGAGCACCCTTTTCTCAGCTATTTTGTCTAGATCATCAATCATTAGGATTAACTTTTTCTTCTCCTTTTTATTATGTCCAGCTGTATGTTTGGCCCAACCTCTTAAAAATTGTCGAAGGGCTCTGATTTTATTCTGCCAAATATCCATTGCAGTGGTTCCTTTTGTTTCACATTGCCATTTATTAGCAACCAATTCATAGAAACCATCTCTAATTAGCCAGCCGCGTTCAAATTTAAACAAAGATTGTTGTCTATTGTGAGAAGAAGCACCGGTGTTTAATAACAATGGTGTATGATCTGAATTACTTCTATCTTTAGCATGTACTGTTGTGAGGGGAAATTTATGTTCCCACTCAGTACTAACTAAGACCCTATCCAGCTTCTCAAAGGTTGGATCGTCCCCACTACTCGCCCAAGTGTATTGACGTCCCGACATTTCTATCTCTCTTAAATCAAGAGTTTGAATGACCATGTTAAATAAGTCTGGCCATTTTGCATCGAAGTTGTCCTTATTTTTCTCATGAGGATAGCGCATGATATTAAAATCCCCACCGATTATGTATGGTAAAGATTCTTTGTTACATATGTTTGCCATCTCTATTAAGAAATTTTCCTTATGTTCCTTTTGAGCAGGACCATAAACTACAAATAGAGCCCACTTATAGCCATCATTCTTATTCCGAAGTGTGAACTTAACATAAAAGTCCCCCTCATCGATGGATCCAATGTCAAACACTGTAAGGTCAACTCCAAGGAGAATGCCCCCGGATCGACCGTGCGGTGCCATGCAGTGCCAAATAAATTCTTTGCCACCACATAGTTTTTTAAGGGTCCTATCTGGGAAGTGATCCCGACCCGTTTCCATGAGGGCAATGAAATCGATTTGCTCCTCTTTAACCAAATCCTCCAAGTACCCATGTTTAGCCAAGTCCCCAAGACCTCTGCTATTCCAGAAGACCCCTTTCATTTGAAACTTGGCTTAGATGGTGTAATTGATTTTTAGGCAATGAGGCCACTTTATTATTCTTTTTCCTAGAATTAGATTTTTTCCTTCGAGGTGTAGCAATTAGATCATTGCAAATGTGATCTAGGCCCTCCTCGTGCACACTCTCATCAAAATCCCCACAAGCGTGGTGTAGATGTGCATCTAAGTAGTGCTCTTCTTCCTCATCCAAGTTAATTTTAGGAGAGGAAGACCTATTGCTACCAACGGAGCATTTTGTTGCTACCTTAAGTCTATCTATTTCTATGTTTTTAAGAGAAGTAATAGAAGATATAATACTATTATCTCTACCCATAGAAACACCTAGGTTGGCAATTCTAGAGACCAAGTTGGAATTTGAAATAGATGGAAAAGATGGGCAATTACCTGGTTCCAATGAATTTTTCTTGGCCACCAAATTAATTGCCTTCTCTACTATGTTTGTGTCATCCATTGTAGAGGTCCTTTTACTGGATCTTTTCGTCAACTCACTACCCCCATT
>WEIB01000754.1:0-28818 GCA_015476505.1 Urochloa ruziziensis
AATTAAACAAAAAGCATGGGAAATTAGTGCAATTACCTCTAAATACTTAAACAATAGTAGTGCAATTATCTCTAAATATATAAATAAAGTATAAGTAGTGCAACTAACTCTTAATACCAAATAAGGTAAAAGTAGTGCAATTAACTCTAATTATTACATAACTATGCATTATTCAACTAACGATGACGGCCTCGTCATGATCACGTCGGACGTAAGCTGGCTCATCATCTTTCTCTTCAAACACAGGTAGGTCGACATCAGGCCCGAGAGGAGGCATATCGTTGAAGTCGTTCCCTTCTTCCTCGGTTGTGTCTTCAACACCGGCGATCTTCCTTTTTCCTTGAAGAACAACGTGTTTTCCATCATTAGTGAGGTCCTTTGCATAGAAGACTTGCACTACATCTTTCGCCCAAACGAATGGTTCGTCTCTGTAGCCTGTCTTCTTAAGATCGACGACAGTCATACCATTCTTGTCCTCGAAGACTGCCACTTGATTCACCCACTTGCACCGGAAAAGAGGTATCTTTAAGTTGGGCCCGTAATCTAGCTCTCAGATCTCTTCAATGGTCCCATAGTATGTCTGCAAGTGTTGATTGTTGTCATAAGCATCGATACGAACACCACTGTTCTGGTTGACACTTTTTTTATCTTGCTTTGTTGTGTAGAATGAGTATGCATTTATGTCATATCCTTGAAACTTTGTCAACGTACTTGATGGTCCCATAACCAACAAATCTAGCTCACGAGAACCAGTTTTACCAACAGTTAATTTCAATCTTAACCAGTCACCAAAGCATTCTCTATGTTTTTTCATGATCCACTGTTGTTGTTTGGCTCTGTTCTGGTTCTGTAGCTCTCGCATATGCATTTCAATATATGGCGAAACTACAGATGCTTGCTGTAGAACAGTGTAATGTGCTTGCGTGAAAGCATCAAGGCATCGATCCTGCTCGAATGACGGCCGATCGTCCCCCTCCCAACCAGCCTTCCCTCGTGGCGTGATAAAGGCACACCGACTCTTGGCAGATCCAAATAGTATGTGCAGAACTCAATTGCCTCCTCAGTCTCCCAACCATTTGCCATGCTAGCCTCCGGTCTGAATCTGTTTCTAACATACTTCCTAAGCACACTGTTTAACCTCTCGAAAGGAAACATGTTATGTAGGAACATTGGACCAATTGATTTTATCTGAGCAACAAGTTGAATAAGCAGATGCTCTGACATGTCAAAAAATGTCGGTGGAAAATGCATCTCGAGCCTGTTTATAGTATGGATCAGGTCTTCTTGAAGCTTGTCTAGCGTTGTTGGATCTATGACTTTGTGTGATATAGCATTGAAGAAAGAGCACAACTTTATGAGGGGATCCCTCACCTTCGGTGGCAGCACACCCCTTAACGCAACAGGGAGAAATTGTGTCATGATAACGTGGCAGTCGTGGGCCTTCATGCAACTCATGTTGAATTTTGACTCCTGTATGTTGACCAGCCTCCTGATGTTGGCCGAGTATCCGATGGGCACTTTCAACTCATGAAAGAATTTACAGATCTTCTTTTTCTCGTCTTTAGTCACTGTCCATGAAGCAACTGGAAGCTTCTTTTTCCCATCAGGCTGTATGATAGGATGTAGTTCAGGCCTGACACCCCATTCTTGTAGGTCTTGACGGACTTCCTGTGAGTCCTTTCCCTTTTTTGTCATGGCCATTAATGTTCCGAGGGTGCTCTCAGTCACATTTTTAGTTAGATGCATGCCATCGAGTGTGTGGCGAATAGTCAGGAATTCCCAATATTGAAGTCTAAAGAATATAGACTTCTTTTTCCATAAAGCGCCTGCTGGTGCGAGTACACTTCCTTTTCCCTTTCCAAATACCGCATCAAGTTTGCTGACTATTTTAAAGATCTCGTGTCCATCGCGATAACTCGGAGCCGAGCGCTCCTCGGTTGTCCCATCAAATGATTTCTTGTTCCGCCGACATGGTTGATCTCTCTGAAGGAACCTACGATGGCCCATGTAGACCATCTTCTTGCTATTATTTAACCATCTAGCGTCGGTCTCGTCGACGCAAACCACACAACCATTATAGCTCTTTGTATCCTGGCCAGATACAGTACCAAGGCCGGGGAGGTCCGTGATTGTTACGAATAACAATGCTTTCAACTTGAAGTGTTCTCTCTTGTACTCATCGCAAACATTGACACCATGATCCCACAAAGTCACAAGATCATCCACCAGTGGCTCCAGGAGCACATCGATTTCATTTAATGGCTGCTTTGGCCCTTCGATCAGCAAAGGCATCATAATATACGTCCGCTTCATACAAAGCCAAGGCGGAAGGTTGTATATGCAAAGAGTGACAGGCCAGGTGCTATGTTTGCTGCAAATTTCTTCTTGAAATGATAATTGATAGCCCTCCACTGTGAACCGTCAGCCGGATATCTAAGCTTTCCATCATTCAGACGCTCTTCTTCATGCCAACGCATAAGCTTTGTTGTCTTTGGGTTTGCAAATAAACGCTTCAATCGAGGAATCACGGGAAAGTACCAGACGACTTTGGCGGGTGGTCTTTTATTTCGATCACATGTCATATGTATAGCTGATACAGACTTGTACCTTGAAGCTTCACACACTGGGCATGCATCTAATTCTTTATAGTCACCACGATATAAGATGCAATCATTTGGGCATGCATGTATTTTTTGTACTTCTAGCCCAAACGGACATATCATTTGCTTTGCTTGATATGTGTTCTTCGGCAACCCATTAGAGCTAGGAAGCATCTTCTCCAGAATATTCAGCAAAATGTCAAAGCCCGTGTCTGACACACCATTTGTTGCCTTCATCTCCAGTAGCAAGAGGTCAGCTTCAAGTTTCGACATGCTACAACCACTGTACAACGGAGTCTTTGCATCCTTTCTCATCTGCTCGAGCTTTTTCAGATTCTTTGCATCCAAGCATTCTGGCTCCGCATCACGTATCATCTGGTCAAGACCATCAACCACATCATCCGCAGCTAATGTCTCGGCGAAGGTTTCACCGATGTTTTCCATATATGTTTGTTCGACCGGTTCTGGCTCATTTTCAAGTTCCACTGCTTGTGTGGCCTGATGGTGTACTCTTTCCCTAATCTTCTCTCGGGTAGTTTGCTGCGTGGTTTCATTCTCACCTTCCTCACCATGCTTATTTCAAATCTTGTAGTTTGGCACGAACCCCCTAGACAACAAATGATACCGGATCTGCTCGACGTTACGAAACTGTTTCTGGTTTTTGCAGTCATAGCATGGACAATACACATATCCATCACTCATGTTGATGTAAGCCTTCGCAACCTTCACAAATGAATCAACGCCGTTGATATATATGACATCTTTTTTGGCCGTTGGCCTGTACATCCAGCCTCGATCGTTGCCCATCTAAAATTCATGCCAAAATTTAAAATCTAGTGGATGAAACATGCTCAAATTTGAAATGGTTGCTAGTTACCCACCTCAAATTAAGTTGATGGAGTGATTCTTCAAAGAAATCTCACTTTGTACATTGAAGGTTGGCAACAAATCCCCTCTAAAATGGAACAAAAGCCCCTCCATCAAATTCATGCCAAATTTCAAAATCTAGTGGATGAAACATGCTCAAATTTGAAATGGTTGCTAGTTACCCACCTCGAATTAAGTTGATGGAGTGATTCTTCAAAGAAATCCCACTTTCTACATTGAAATTTGACGACAAATCCCCTCTAAAATGGAACAAGAGAGCCCCCACATCAAATTCATGCCAAATTTCAAAATCTACTGGATGAAACATGCTCAAAATTGAAATGGTTGCTAGTTACCCACCTCAAAATAAGTTGATGGAGTGATTCTTCAAACAAATCACACTTTCCCCATTGCAATTTGCCAATAAATGCTCTCTAAAATGGAACAAATTCCCCTCCATCAAATTCATGCCAAATTTTAAAATGTAGTGGATGAAACATGCTCAAAATTGAAATGGTTGCTAGTTACTCACTTCAAAATAAGTTGATGGAGTGATTTTTCAAACAAATCACACTTTCCCATTGCAATTTGCCAATAAATGCTCTCTAAAATGGAACAAATTCCCCTCCATCAAATTCATGCCAATTTCAAAATGTAGTGGATGAAACATGCTCAAAATTGAAATGGTTCTTAGTTACCCACCTCAAAATAAGTTGATGGAGTGATTCTTCAAAAAAAACCTAACCTTTAGAGACCAATTTGGTGAAAATGGAGAGCAAAATGGGTTGAGAGAGGGGTGGGCGTCGGGTTGAAGAAGGGGAGGGGAGGGAAAGAGGGTTTTGTACTGTACAGGCACATCACAACCGGTTTTAATAACAAACCGGCTGTGAAAGGGGACATCACAGCCGGTTTGTAAGAAAAACGTATGCTTGCGCCACCTAACTTAAAACCGGCTGGGATGCCCTATCACAACCGGTTTTGCCAAAACCGGTTGTGATAGCCCGTTTGAGAAAGTGGTTTGCGTAGTAGTGGGAGCATTGAGGGAGATGGGAGTTAATACTAAATTTTGTTTAACAAAAATGAAATATGATATTAAGTACAATTTATCAGGTGATATAGAATGTAAAATAAAACTACAAAATTCTATATACTAGCCCGTGCGAATGCACGGGTTGACGACTAGTGTTTCTAATCTATCTTTGGAATAACATCAAAGGATGATATGTCTTCCATACAGGGGCGGATCCAGCGGTGGGTCGGCCGGGGCTCAAGCCCCTCCTATGGCTGCTCGCACAACGGAGCCCTCCTTGAGCCCCTCCTACAATTTTCGCCATGGATGAAGGAAAGGAAGAAGAAAAGAGTGGAGGAAGAAGAGGAGGAGGAAGATGAGGCCCTCCTAGCTTCTTGTGCTAGATCCGCCACTGCTTCCATAGGACTTTTGATTGTTATTGCATAACTGGCTCTCCCTCTGTTGCGGGAGAGGTTAATGTGCATGTGCGCAGGGTGACAGGGCCAAGTAGGGAGGCGATGGAGAGGTTGGAAGGGATGAGGAGCAAGGGCAAGGCAACAATAAGCTGTTAGAGACAGAGTAGTCAAAGCAGAGGAGGTGGAGCAAGAGCGGGAGGGTCATGGCCTCATGGGAGAAGTGATGTGGAGGGAGGGTGGAGTGGTGAAGTAAATAAAGAGGATAGGATGCTTCCAATTAACCTCGTCAAAGGGGTGTCGGATTCTTGTTATTTCTTACCATTTGAAAGCGTGGAAAACTGACGTGCAGACCCATGGTTATGTGACTTAAATTTTGAAAGAGATTGTAATATCCACCACATAGTCTGATCACATCGACATGTTGAAAACACAAAATATTTCCTATACGGAAACACGCGCATCACTACAATATTCATTCATGGAAAATGTATGCTGAAAACACATTACGACTTTGCTCCCTGGTGATGCGTGAGCGTTCAAAGCATATTTTCCTCCCTGGTTATATATACGTGAGTGGTCAATGCATATCAATCATCTCGAGTATGTTGTATGTACTAGAATGGAATACTAAAGAATATAAGAAATGGAGTACCGACTACCGAGTATGGAAGTGGAAATAATAGGAAACGATAGTAGAAATTCGAGGATAGCTATACCATACTTCATATTTGTATATAGAATGAAATTTCCACCATCGTCTGCTAGTTTTTGGGGTTATCGTGGCCCATATGCTAGTCAAGTTGATTAGTTGATGACTTAGCCCATGTTTACATATATGCTTGAGCCTTTGTATCAAAATAGAGTCCTTTTTTTTTTGCATGGATTGTAAACCGCGTAATGGTGATGAATACTACTGTACCGCGAATTGGCTTGTAGTCCAATGGTAGGATGGTTCAGTGGGACGCTAACCACCAGGGTTCAGATCCTGGTGCAGTGGTGCTCGCACCTTTTCCTATGATTTTCTCAGGATTTACCAGCGTTATGTGTTAAGTGGTAAGTGGTGTTCCCGTCGACAACGAGACACCAATAGTGGACTTCGGGAATTTTTCGGATCTGCCGGGTGCTCAGTTCTTCGAAGGTGCTTATAGAGGTAGGGTTTGCGTACCGTGTGTTCCTAGGGATGAGTGTGCGTGTGTGTATGAGCGTCTGTGTTGTACTGTGTAATTCTAAAAAAACTTATGTACTATACCAACATAAGTATTCCATGTGTGTATATATATATATATATATATATATATATATATATATATATTTGCCAGAGACAATTATGCCATGTATATTGTTAAATGTTCAAACTTGTGGAATAAAACTACGATTCTGTGGTTATCCTTTTCCGATCATGTATATTGATTCCGGCTATTTTCAATATTTTGATGGTTTTTTATTGATTCCACTCCGTAGCACACAGTTCAAATAAAAATGTAGATATACGGGCCTACTGGCGCAACTCCCAACTCCAAGTTTTGATTTTCATGGAGCAGGAGTCTTGCACGCAAAATATAACGCGACCTGTACTACTACGCTCGTACTTTTTTCTTTGGAACTTGGCCTGTACGCATAGTGGAGCGAACGAGCGATGTTGTGTTGGTACAAATGGTACCATACCGTTCTTCTGATTTTGGTAGCCAATCATTTTGCAGATCATTGATTGGTCCCAGAAACGGCAATGGGTGTCGGAACAGATAAAACATTACGCTGTCAGAACGTTTCCATTCCCAGCGCTGCTCGATTAAAATTACAGGGAGACTTGGAAGCCACACTGTGCAAAGTTAAAATCGGGAAGAGCCAGCCACTGTAATTTGCTTCGATTATAGCATATTTTACATGGAACACCAAATTCTTGTGCTTAACGCTATTCGCAATTTTCATATTACATCATGTAGTTTTTGCTTGTGTTTCGATTTGCATACAAGGATAAAGGTCTATTGACTACAGGCATGGTACATGAAGCGCGTTTGCATGTGGCTGATAACCAATAAGGGGCATAAGTTCAGAGTTTCATGTTCGGGAAGCCCGGATATTCAAAACTGAGTTCTTCACGGATTAACTTTACCATAGGCCATTGCCCTTTTGAAACTTGGAAGGTTGGGCCACTATTCTTGTTAGTAACATCACTGTGTTGCGAACTGAGCATAGCTCAGCTGGTAAGGTTCCTTGTGGTGGAACATTCCTATTAGGTTTTGAGCCCTTAACTCGGCACCGGTGCTTGCATTTTTTTAGACTTATTTTAAAATTTAATATGCGCTATTCTTTCAGTGATAGGCGAGGTGTCTGTCGACAGCGAAGCGCGAGTGATGACTTCGCCAATTTTAAGGATTTGCCGGTTCAGTCTTTCGGAGGTGCTGGTCGTGTGCTTTTGTTTTGTAGGGACGAGTGTATGTAAGCGTCTATGTCTGTACTGTGTGATTAGAAAAAACAAGTAAAGTCACCGTGTTAATTTGGTGTTGCAACAATATCCATATGAGGATGGGGGAGAAGACGGGAACCTTTGGCTCTATTCTGGATGGAGATGGGGGCGATTGTGGAGGCATAGAAGACACGGAAAGATATTGATTCATACTGTACTAAACCCTAATACCTGTTTTTTTTCTATATTCTCGGTATATATAATGCGGAAATAGAAAAAAAAATATTGTAGCTGATTTTTTCCAACCGTTTCTCATATTATCGGTATAATGCGGAAACATAAAATTTGGACGGGAGTACTCGAGTTAGCTTCAAAGACAGTAGTCCTAAAGGTGAGATGCGAGGGTCGTCTCCCTGCCGCGCCCGGGCGACCGCGGCGGCGACGCCGCCGCCACGGCTCCTCCGGCGTCCCCAGTCCGCTCCCAGCCACTCCGCGTCGTCTTGGCCGTCCCCCGGTGCGTCCGTGTTCCCGTCCCCCACGCCAAGGTCAGCCCCAGGTCGTGATGCCTTCTGGGAAAAGACTCCGCCCCCACCACCGCCTCGCAGATCAAGATCGGCCGGTCAGATCCGGGAGCGCTCGGAGGTGCCTGCCACACCGGAGTCCAAGCAGGGTAAGACCACACCACCAACACACTCCTATGCGCAGGTCGTCAAGCGAGAAGCTCCGATGGCCTTCAATGCTGGCCAACCCAATAAGTCAACCGTGAAGTTCAGATCTGCCGTTGTTGTGCCTGCCCACAGCAATTACTACGCCACCACCCACACGTCAACTCGGCAGCAAGCTCTGCCAATGCACCGCGGCAATACCACGGCCGGGGTCATGTCCGCGCGGGCGCGGCGCAGCACTGCGGATGGGGGTGTCACTTCCCCTGCTGGGGGAGCAGAGGCGGGTTGGTCGCCGGTCCGGCAGCCATACTGGTGGAGGAAGGAACGCCATTCAAGTGGGGAGCAGCGATACAGCAACAAACTGCATTCGAGCCGACATCGACCAGCCAGCGAGAAGCAAATGGTTTCCCCGAGCCTGCGCGCCTTCCGCCACAAAACTGACGGCCATTGCTTCATCTGCTTGGCTTGGGACCACCGCGCTGCTGTTTGCCGTGATTCCTTTCGCTGCTTCGCCTGCAATCGATCCGGCCACCGCGCGCGTCACTGCCCAAGCAGGCGGCGGCGACAGCTGAGCGCAGCAACTGCTCGCCACCAAGACCTCCCTTGGGCACCGAAGCGTGACAACCGCTTCCCAATGCTGCCTCGCTCCGGCCCGTCTCGTCATGGCAGGAACGGGGAGCGTGACGACGATGACAAACAGTGTGGCAAGAAGGAAGTTAGGGAGCGGGAGCAACGTGGCTACAACAATGTCCACCGCAACAGGTGGAATGTCTGGAGGCGCAAGGATGAACGGCGGCGATGGCCGTGAAAACCGCGGCAAGGATGGCCGCAAGACGTCTGACCGGGACCAGGACAACCACCGCAAAAACTGGAATTGGAGGACTCGAGCAAACGACGACATCGACATCAGCCTACCGCAGCAGCTCGACAAGCTACAGATGCACAAAGCCCAGCACACGAGAGCTGAAGCCTGCCTGGCAAGGGGAATTCGTGGGCGGTACAACAATTGTTAGTATATGCTAAACGTGATTAACAATAGCTTAACCACAGGATCTCTAGCCTAGATCTAGATCACGCCTAATACATTAATCTGATGCGGAATCTTAGTGAATCTTAACACTTACCAGTGTTTGCTCTGTCCATGGTTGAGAGTTGAAGTAGATGATGACGAACTTGACGTAGATGTAGAAGAACGGGACTCCGAGCTTCCACGCCTTCCAGCACCTTAGTGATTGATAGAATTAGGGTTAACTGGAACCCTAAAAGCTAATTCGTGATTAACTCACGGATTAGGGAAACCAGAGGGTTTTCCCTTAGTTATATAATGCTGTAGACGTAGGGCCGGGCCCTTAAGTGGGCTGAGTTTGCCTTCCAATCAAAGGCAACTAACAGGGATTAGTTTAGGATTAGGATTGGGCCTGAAGGCCCAATAGACCTGACCGAGGTCAAATCCAACAACAATGACCACCCCGGTTTTGAGAGCTTCGGCCGGTGTCGACATGACGATGACTGCGGCAGGCGCGGTCGAGGAGACGGGACCTAGACAAGCACACTGCAGGTGGTGGCGAACATGGCCGAGCCTCAGTTGGAGGATCCCCCAGGCCGTTTCTCCTATGCAAATGCCGGAGGACCTGCAAGCTATGAACATGGCCGAGCCTCAGTTGGAGGATGCGATCATGGTGGATGTCGATACGGAGGAAGCAGAGGTGCTACAAGTAAATCAGATTGCCGCTGGCAACGCGTCGACCAACGTCAACAGTACTCCGGCAGTGGCTAACTTCTTCTTCGCACCGGCACCGCCTCTGCTCAATGTTGTCACCGACATCGACGACCCGGCACCATCATTATCTTCCCCATCGCCGGTCCCAGCCCGCCGCCCTCGGCAACGACGTGTCTTCGATATGTCATCGGTACGTCCAAGCGCCAGGCTGTCCAATGCTCCGCGGATGCCGGCCTTACAGAAGGCGCAGCATAATCTCTGTCGTAAGCTGGGACTGCTAGAAAATGAGACTTTACCTGTCGAGGCTGCGCTGCAGGACTTTGTGGCTCTGTTTAATGGCCCTTTGCCACAGGAAATCATTGCCGCCCTCTCTGAGATGTTCAATATCGGCAACGATGATGATGCAGATGATTTGGACCAGGCACTCGCGGGGTTGGTGAATGAAGGAATTGCAGAGCTGCAAGAAGATGCACATGAGGTGCAGGCACTGCTGTAGCAGCCCAGCTGGCTGGAGCCTAGAACTACAGCATCTGTCCAAGCGATGTGTTTATAAATGTCAGAAACCGACATAGATATTCTCTGTTGGAATGTAAGGGGCCTTAATCTCCCAGCGCGTCGTGACACCGTACATCAGACGCTTTCTTCAACTGTGTGCCACATAGCGAAACCAAGTTAAGCAATATCGATCAATTCTCTGCTGCGTATCTAGGTGGCCACCGCTTGAACCGAGTTCCATATTTCTGCAACTGTAACCCTGCGTGCGAGTCCCACTTCCTTCATGCTAACAACAGTATATGGCCCTTCTAGGCACTCCAGAAAGCAAGCGTTTCTTCAAGAACTACTCACCATCACGCCACCTGACGGAACACCATGGTTAATACTAGGAGATTTTAATCTCATATACAAGGCGAGTGATAACCTATGTTGCACAGATTCTCGGATACGGATACGGTAATGCGATACTTCGATACGCTGATACGCCGTTTTTTCAAAAACACAGATACGGGGATACATGAATATATATATATATAAATATATATAATAAAAATAAAATTGCATATCATTTTCTTGATAATACTGTAACACTAAGGGAAACATTTTAGTCTAGTGCGAAAGACCATTATTACATAACTTAATGATATAAAAATAGGTAGGTAAATGATAAGTCTAATTGTTGTTTGGTGAAGGTCCTACGACATCAACCCCCAGATAGATCCAAAGCCCCTATATCATCTAGTATCCTCTTTAGATTTGAAAATCAGCACCTACCATCAAGGTCGAACTCAAAGGTATCTCCTCCAACACCCCTCATAGAAGATGTATTTATGGGCAGAATGAGAGGTTAGAATTTTTAGTGTCGGTAAAGAATCGAAGAAGCGTAAACTAATTATCAGAATTATTTTATTTATTTAAAATTAATTAAAATGACTGATACTTGTCCGACAAGAATCGGACGAGTATTAGCGTCCGGACAGTATCGGACGAGTATCAAGTATCTGATACGAGGGCGTTCGCAAGTATCCGCGCATCGTAGGTGATAACAACAATAGCAAACTCAATCATAGGCTTATGAGTCAATTCCGCGACGCCCTCGACTGTTGTGATCTTAGGGAAATACATCTTCAGAACCGCAAGTTTACCTGGAGTAACGAAAGGCGTAATCCCACGATGGCAAAGCTTGATAGAGTGTTTAGTAATGCAGAATGGGAGTCAATTTTCAGCAAACATGGGCTTCAGGCTTTGTCCACATCTCTGTCAGATCATTGCCCAATTCTGCTGTCCAACCAGTCCAGTCTACGACGCCCTCACTCTTTCAAATTTGAGAATTTTTGGACCAAACTACCAGGATTTCGCAAGGTCGTCGACGAAACATGGAACAAGCCTTCAGAGCACCGAGAACCCTTTCATCGGCTGTATCACAAGCTTGGGGCAACGGCCTTGGCACTAAGACAATGGAGTAACTCAATTATTTCAGATGCGCGATTGCAGCTTCAGATGGCACTTGAGGTGATTCTACGGTTTGATGTGGCACAGGAGCACCGTCAGATAACAAATGAAGAGGAGCACCTACGGAAAAAATTAAAAAGCAAAGTACTGGGCCTGGCAGCAATTGAAAGAGCCCATAAAAGGCAAGTGTCTAGAATAACCAACCTCAAATTAGGTGATGCAAACACACGTTATTTTCACCGAAGGGCGAATGCTAGAAGACGGAAAAATCATATCCAGCAACTCAAGAAATCAACTGGTTGGGCAATCACACATCGGGAAAAGGCTACGGTCATCCAAGAGCGCTTCGGCAACATGCTAGGCCGGCCACCTCCGCGGACGGCAGACCTGAACTGGGATGCCCTTGACATTCCACAACACGACCTGGGTTGTCTAGATGAGCCATTTACGGAGGAAGAAATTAAAAGAACAATCAACCAGCTACCTTCTGAGAAAGCACTAGGACCGGACGGCTTTACCGGAGCTTTTTTCAAAACATGCTGGAGTACAATTAAAGAAGACATCCTTGAAGCGGCAAATTCTCTTCACTCACACAGATGTGCCAACCTACAAATAATCAATTCAGCTTACATTGTTCTATTGCCGAAGAAAGATGGGGCCGTTGAGATTATAGACTTCCGGCCAATTAGTCTGATCCACTCCTTTATAAAGATCATGACCAAAGCACTTGCTCTTCGGCTTGCTCCCCACATGAAAGACATCGTCTCCACTACACAGAGCGCCTTCATAAAGAAACAAAGTATTCATGATAACTTCTTATCGGTGCGCAACACTGCAAGGCGGCTGCATAGAAACAGGACCCCAACCCTCTTCTTCAAGTTAGATATCGCCAAAGCCTTTGACTCCGTACGGTGGGACTACCTACTCAGCTTGCTTCAACACTTGGGCTTCCCAGCACGTTGCCACGAAATGATAGCCTCGATCCTAGCAACATCCTGCTCTCGAGTTATGCTAAACGGAGTGCCAAATCAACCAATTCGTCATGGTCAAGGATTACGACAAGGAGACCCGCTCTCGCCATTGCTCTTTGTCATAGCCATTGACCCCCTACAAAAGTTGCTCAACCTGGCGACAGAACGAGGAATTCTAAGCAAATTACGAGGAAGAGCACCTTATATTAGAATCTCCATGTATGCGGATGATGCGTCTTTGTTCATCGCGGCAGTGAAGAAGGAGGTAACGGCTCTTGCTGACCTCCTCACGCTCTTCGGACAAGCGACTGGACTGAGTACAAACTTTCAGAAGTCCACGGTTGTTCCAACACGGTGTTTGGGCAATGACATCGGCGATATCCTAGCAGATTTGCCGGCTAAGAAAACACACTTCCCAGTCAAGTATTTGGGCCTCCCGCTCACCACTGGCCGCCTGCGTAGAGTGTGTAAGATTTGGTAGAACGGCTTAACCCAATGAGGGTGCCGGCACTTCATTATATAGCCCAGAAGATATCCTAGGCATACACGGGTACAATACCATCTCCTAGTAGGAATCCGCTAGCTGCAAACACATCGGTGTAGAGACAAGCGATATATGTTTAAGGTGGTCAAAGACTACTTTGGGCATTACGCTGACGCTCGCCCCCAAGTCACATAGGGCGTTGTCGAAGTCATGGCCTCCAATTGAGCATGATATTGTGGGGCAGCCAGGATCTTTCTTCTTGAGGTGGGGCCCGAGTATAGCAGAGCTACATTCCTCGGTCAGCTGTACCATCTCCCTTGTGGGTAAAGTCCGCTTGTTGCTAAGTATATCCTTGATGTACTTGGCATATGTCGGGACCTGCAAAGCATCAAGTAGTGGTATATTGATGTATACCTTCTTGATTACCTCGACGAACTTGTCAAATTGTTCGTCGGCCACGGGTCTTCTCCTCCGTTCTGGGAACGGGAGGAAAGTGGGATCTCGGCTGTAGCTTGAGGCTTGTGGTGCCTCGTTCCCCTCCTTAGAGACAGGGGTGATTTCCGCGTCGTCTTCCTCTTCGGCGGCCGCCTCGGCTTGGCTAGCTTCCTTCTGTCGGGTACCTGCATCATGTGGATTGTGTGGATTCCGCGTGGACTTGCCAGTCCGTGTGGTCACCGCACTAACATTCTCCTTGAAAGGAACCTCCGGTTGCCCGGGTAACTTTCCCGCATTTGGGTTAGGACAGGATGCAGCCAGCTGAGCCACTTGAGTTTCAATCATTTTGTTGAAGCTCAGCTGGTTCTTAACGACAGAATTAAAAGCTTCTATCTGGGAGGCCATCGACTCCATAACTTTATCATTGACAAGAAATTTCTTGCTAATGCTATCGTTAATTTGTTTTTGGCCATACCAGATGTCCTTTAGCGACGGTTGAAAACCATTGTTAGAGCCATTACCTTGCTGTTGGCCGAAGGAGAAATTGGGCTTGGAATTCCGACCTTGTTGAGGACGGAAGCCTGAATTGTTGTTATTTCCAATGAAATAAGCTTCTTCTTGTGTCGTCGGGCTAGTGTCGCCCGAGTGTCCTGCTTCTCCACACGTTTCACATGTGATTCTCTCCTCCATGATCTGATTCATCTCCTTGCCAGGAGATTCCATCTTCTTCAAGAGAAGGTCCATCTTAGCGGCCAGCATATCAACGGAGTCAATTTGATGTACTCCCTTGCGGGGAGCTTGTCTTTCTCCTATCCAGCTCTGGTGAGTGGATATCTTCTCGATTAGCGCCTTCGCTGCGTCTACATCCAACGAGAGGAAAGCTCCTCCCGTGGCTGCATCCAACATCTCTTGCGATCGTCGGCTCAGGCTGTGGAAGAAGTTCTGGGTAATCAGCCAATCTTCCACACCATGGTGAGGGCAGGCTGCAATATACTCTTGTAGTCGCTCCCAAGCTTCGGGAATTGTCTCTCCATCTAGCTGCTGAAAGCTAGTGATTTTTCCTCGGAGGACATTGGTTTTGCCCACCGGGAAGTACTTGGCCAGAAATGCGTCTGCGCACGTCTGCCAGCGTCCTTCGAATGATGCCTTGTTAGCGTAAAACCACTCCTTTGCTTTCCCAAGCAAGGAGAATGGGAAGAGTTGAAGGCGGATGTTATTGATCGGTGTGCCATTGGGGTTGATAGTACTGCACACCTCCAGAAAATTCTGAAGGTGAGCGTTCGCATCCTCAATCGCCTTTCCGCAGAAAGGGCTGGCCTGAACCATGTTTACCAGGCCAGTCCTCAGCTCAAATGCACCTTCCTGTGCGTTTGACAGTCCTGGGAAGTTGCTGCTTGACGGGGCTGAGAACTCACGGAGCGTCTTCCTTGCTTGAGCCATAATCTCTGGAGACTCTGGGGCTGAAGAAAACGACAAATCTTAATCTGATTCGGACTCGGAGTCGGATGGTGACTCGATTATATTGCTTGAGCTGAGTGAAATCTGAGTAGGTACGACTCTCTTTCGCACTACTCTTCCAATGCGTTCTGGATTTGGATCAAAGTTTGATGGCAGGTGTGGGGCATGCCCGTGAAATGGAGCTCCCCAAGTACCTGCATTAGCCCTGGAAGTCCTAATGCAAGTAGTTCTTCACAAGCGGTATCGAAAACCATCATCGAATAACCTTTTATTCATAATTTACATCAATGTACAGCTTAGAGTCTGTACAAAGCTACGAGCGGGCCTCAAGGCCTCCGCTTATTCAGAAAATATAAAACTACCAGTACTATGTAGAGCCTCAGCATCGCGGTGGAGCACGTCACCATTCCGAGCCTTCGTCGCCTGCGCCGTCTTCGGTGAAGTCCTCTGGTATGAAGTGGAAGCAAGGGTGAGCACTCCTGTCAGGGGTACTCAGCAAGTCCCAAAGTAATTTAATAGATTAAGTTTGGTCCTGGAGGGGCATAACCTCCCTACCAGTCCCGGTTAGTGAACAGAGGTATATCAACCTGCGGTAAGGGAAATCCGCGGGTCATGTTCATTTTAGTGATCTAATCGACGGGGACTTTTACCAATTGGACTCTTGCCGGAGTCACGGCTATCCAGATAGGTTTGTCGCTCTGCAGAGGTCGTACTTTCCTGTCCCGCATTCGGTCAGCCCGTACCGTGTACTTTGGCGGTACTGCCCTACGAGATCCATTCCCACCAGCGTCTATTACTAGACAGCCACTCCCTAGCTCTGTCCACAGGAAACTGTTGGGGCCTAAGTAGGAGTCGCGCACGTCCACACAGGGACCTTCCGGGGAAAGATTCTTGATGCATCAAGAAAATATATATATCGTGGCACTCTGCCACTGGGTCCTCCCGACCCTATCACCTGCGACTCGTACCGGCCAGACCCAGCCCTCTGTCGGGGTCTGTCTCCAAGAGTTCCGTTGCCCACCGTGGCCCCTTGGGACAGTTTACTAAAGCTGGCTAGTGGGGTGCGGATCAAGGCCTCACATAAATAAGCATTCCCGAAGGCCATGCTTTTTTGGCATGCGGGACTGTACTAGGCAATGGAAAGATTCTCCCGCGAACCGGTCCTTAGTGGCGACCCGAAGTGGCTCTTAGGACAGAATCCCCTTCCTTGGGATCTTCCTTCCACTTCCCGGTCTAAAGTAAAGACTGTGTAATCAAGTTCCGGTTCTCCAGTTTCAATTATCCAGCATGCTAAAGTAATTTTCACAATTATTAATATGGGCGGGACTTGCCTTGTCCAGCGTCGGGGTCGTCCCCTGCTTCCTCTTCGTAATCTGGATCCTCGGCGTTGTTCTCCGGGTCGGAGTCTGTAGTTAGTCACACAAATCAATACATCAATCAAGGGTTAACGGGCGATTTCCGTAACTGGATTTAAACCTAAGAGAGGTGCCTATTTAATCTAGGGTTTGTGGGTGAGATTTTTGGGAAAGAAATGTATTTCTAGGATTAAGAATTATTCTAGGATTTTTGGTGAATTTTTGGGAATTTTTAGAAAGCTCTAAGGTGGAGATTCAACTTCTTGTGTGCAACTAGCCAGGTGTACTTGCAATTAACCTGGGGAAAGAGAGACAGACAGGCGGGACCCGCGGGGCGCGGCCCGCGCTGGGTACTATGCTGTGGACCCGTGGACTGCGGCCCGTGGACCCGTGACCTCCTTGGGTCAGCGGTCCACGAAGACCGGGTGTAGTGAGGGGACTAGGGGTGAGGTGGCGGCCGCGTTGGCGGGCTGTGCCGCTGGCCTGCGGGCCCACGGCCAGCGTGGCTGCCATGCGGCGCTAGCTGGGCTGAGGGGAGGAGGGGATGGCGGCGCACAGCGGCGGTGGCAGGGGTGCTCGCCGGAGTTGAGCGCCCCGGCCACGCCGGGCCGCGAGGAGGGCTGGGGTTTGGCAGGGAGAGAGAGGGGGATGCGGCGGTGAGACTAGGCATGTTCTGGCGGAGCGGCGGGGCTCGTAGCGGTGGCGCACGCTCGCCGGAGTTCGGGCGGCGGGCGGCGCAAAGGGGAAAGCGCGGGTAGAGGGATTTCGGGTTTAGCAGGGCGGCGGGAACGCGGCTGGCGGTGCACTGAGCACGGCAGCGTGCTCAGGCGCGGCGGCGGGCGGCCAGGGCCTCCCAGCGGGTCGCCGGAGTGCGGCGGCGCGCTGGGTCCCGTGGTGCTCGGCCGGCGGCGCAGGTGGAGGGAAAAGGGAGGCAGCGGCGAGGTTGCGGCGCGGGGAGGCTTACCGGAGTGCGGTGGCGCGGCCTCCGGCGGGGCTTCAGCTCGTTGCCTGCGGCGGCGGGGCAACTCGCGCTCGGCCGGCGCCGGCGAGCTCGCGTGTGTGGTGCGGGAGCAAATGAGCGGGGATGGAGCTCTAAGGGGGTGCGCCCGGGGCTATTTATAGCCCGGGGGTGAGCTCCCGGAGCTCCCCCGGTGCTCCCCGTGGCCGGACGCGTGGCGCGCCGGCGAGCTGGGTGGCGACGCGTGCCCCCCGGCGGCGAGCTCCCTGCGGAGCTGCGGGGCACGGTCGGCGCCGCACTTGGGGTGCGGTGGAGGGCCGTGGGGGTGACACGCGTTGCGCGCGTCCCCCTAGGCTCGATCCGCGCCGGTGGAGGCGGATCGAGCGGCCGTGGCGGCGGGGATGAGCGCGGCGGCGAGAGGTAGGAGAAGGGGGATGGATGGTGACGTCAGCGCGACGTCACCAGGGATGTTTACCGTGCGCGTGCAGAAGTTGAGGGAGGTGGAGCGGACTTTGGGGAGAGGGTGGCGGGGCTGGTTTGGGCTGCGGGCGAGCGGGAGAGGAGGCTGGGCCGGCGGGGTGGAGTTGGGCCGGCGGCCGGGTTTCGGCCCAGGGTAAGTTTTCTTCTTTTTCTTTTTCTGTTTTTCTCTTTTCTTTTCTACTTTAAGTTTGAATTTGATTTTGAATTCCATTTCAAATCTAGCTTGAATTTTTGGATGGTCTCTAAGGTTTAGAATTATCCTAAGGTTAGAGCAAGCATATGCATATGGTTGATTTCAAAATACTCTAATGCAATTCATTTTTCTAATGCATTATCCTATTAAAGTTAATCTAGTTTTTAATATTAAAAATACTTTTAATGTTCTTTTTAAATGCTTTCTAATTTTAGGGTGTCACAGGCCTACCCACTTAAAGTGAATCTCGTCCTCGAGATTCGTCTGGTTCCTGGAATAGATACGGAAATTCTTTTCTGAGATTTTCCTCTTTTTCCCACGTGGCTTCTGCTTCGGTATGGTTGCTCCATTGTACTCGGCAAAACTTAGCCGCAGTTCTTCGAGTTTGTCTGATGGTTGTATCCAATATACGCGTGGGTCTTTCTTGATACCTCAAATCTGGTTGTAAATCTACTGTTTCCGGAGCGGTTTGTTCCTCCGGTACTCTCAGGCATTTCCTTAGTTGAGATACATGAAATACCGGGTGTATATCTCCTAGTTCTTCTGGTAATGCCAGTCGATAGGCTACCTTTCCAATTCTATTCAGTATCCGGTAGGGGCCGATATATCGGGGTGCTAACTTTCCTTTGATTTGGAATCTTCGTGTTCCTCGGATCGGAGCTACTTTCAAATACACATAGTCATTGACTTCGAAAGTCAATTCCTTTCTTCGGGTATCAGCATAACTTTTCTGCCGAATTTTGTGCTATCTTTAGATTCTCCTGTACCTGTCTGGTTTTCTCTTCAGCATCCCGTAGTATAGCTGGCCCGAATAATGATCTTTCTCCTGTCTCTGACCATAGTAAGGGAGTTCTACACTTTCTGCCGTACAAGGCTTCAAAGGGTGACATTTGCAGACTAGCTTGGTAGCTATTATTGTATGAGAATTCTGCGTATGCTAGGCTTTCTTCCCAGTCCTTTCCATATGTCAGAACACAAGCTCGTAGCATATCTTCTAGTATTTGATTTACCCGCTCGGTTTGTCCATCAGTCTGCGGGTGGTATGCCGAGCTATAATCCAGGGTGGATCCTAAACTTTTATGCAGGGTTCTCCAGAAAGTGGAAGTAAACTGGGGCCCTCGATCTGTTACTATTCTCTTAGGTACTCCATGAAGCTTTAAAATATTGTCTATATATAGCCAGGCTAACTTGTCGCCTCCATGTGTTGTCTTGACAGGAATGAAATGAGCCACCTTAGTTAGCCGGTCCACAATTACCCAGATCGAGTCATTTCCTTTAGCTGTCCTGGGTAAGCCAACGATAAAATCCATACTAATTTCTTCCCATTTCCATTCAGGTATGGGTAAGGGTTGCAGTAATCCGGCTGGCTTCTGGTGCTCCGCTTTAACGGTCCTGCAGATGTGACAACTGGCTACATACTCGGCTATGTCTCTTTTCATGCCTGGCCACCAATAGGATTCTCGGAGGTCTTGATACATCTTGGTGGATCCAGGATGTATAGAATAGGCTGAGTTATGAGCTTCATTCATGACTGTTTTTCGTAACTCATCCTGGGGTGGTACGCATATCCGATTTCGAAAGTAGAGGGTGCCTTCTTTATCCAGTCGAAGGTCTGGCCCTTTTCCAAGCCCAATAGAATCCTGAAGCAGCATGATCTCCTTGCTTCTTTTCTGAGCCTCTTTAATTTGCATTTGGAGTAGAGGCTGTAAATGTATGTTAGCAAGATATCCAAAGGGTATCACTTGCAGATTTAAAGCTCGCATCTCCTGGGCTAGCTTTTCTGGTCGGTAGCTGGACTTCCGACTTAAGGCATCGGCTACCGTATTTGCTTTTCCCGGGTGGTATCGTAGTTGTATGTCGTAATCCTTCATTAATTCCAACCATCTTCGTTGCCTTAGGTTCAACTCCTTTTGTGTGAAGATGTACTTAAGACTTTTGTGGTCCGTATAGATATCACATCGTTTGCCCAATAGATAGTGTCTCCAAATTTTTAGGGCATGAACAACTGAAGCCAATTCCAAGTCATGGGTAGGGTAATTCACTTCGTGGGTCTTCAATTGCCGGGAGGCATAGGCTATTACTCTTTCGTTCTGCATGAGAACTGCTCCTAGTCCTTTGCGAGAAGCGTCACAATATATCACGAAGTTTTGATATATGTCTGGCAAAGCTAATACAGGGGCGGTTATCAACCTTTGCTTCAGCTCTTGAAAGCTATTCTCACAAGCCGCTGTCCATTTGAACTTTACCTTTTCCCTGGTTAGTTCTGTCATGGGTTTGGCTAGGCGGGAGAATCCTTTAATAAATCTTCGGTAATAACCGGCTAATCCCAGGAAACTTCGCACCTCATGCACGTTTCGTGGTTGTTGCCATTCCATAACGGCTTCAACTTTGGCAGGATCCACTTCAACACCTCGTTGGGTTATGACATGTCCAAGAAAAGCGATTTTCTCTAGCCAGAATTCGCACTTACTAAATTTGGCATATAACTTATGTTCTCGCAATCTTCCCAGAACAATCCGGAGGTGCCTTTCATGTTCTTCGGCCGTTTTGGAGTAAACTAATATGTCATCTATGAATACCACTACAAACTTGTCCAATTCTCCCATGAATACTTTGTTCATCAAGTTCATGAAGTATGCCGGGGCGTTAGTCAGACCAAAGGGAAGAACAGTATACTCGTATTGGCCATATCGTGTTACGAAAGCCGTCTTTGGTATATCATCCCATCGAAGTTTGAGTTGATAATATCCAGACCTAAGGTCTATCTTAGAGAAGTATCTTGCTCCCTTCAGTTGATCGAATAAATCATCGATCCTTGGCAACGGGTACTTGTTTTTGATAGTGACCTCATTAAGCGATCGATAGTCGACACACATCCTCAAGGTTCCATCTTTCTTTTTCACAAATAACACCGGTGATCCCCAGGGTGAAGAACTTGGACGTATAAATTCTTTTTCCAACAGATCCTTAAGTTGCTTCTTCAGTTCTTCCAATTCATCGATAGCCATTCTATACGGTCTTTTAGCTATCGGGGCGGTGCCTGGTAATAGGTCTATAACAAACTCCACATCTCGATCTGGGGGTAACCCAGGTAACTCTTCTGGAAAAACATCGAGATACTCTCTAACCACCGGTATTTGTTCTATCATAGTAACATCCATTTGATAGATCATGGTGGATATATTCTTATTTTGCACCTGGCACTGTATCCTCTGATGGCTAGGGGTAGTAAGAGTGACTATCCCCTTCCCACAATCTATCTGTCCATCATGCTTCTTTAACCAATCCATTCCCAGGATTAAGTCTATACCTTCTGAGTTTAGAACCACTGGATTTGCTAAGAATTCTACCCCACTTAGAAGAATTCGTACTCCTGGGCTACGCAGTTGACAGGGTATTTTAGCTCCCAGGGGTGGTAGCTAAGATTGGATTTTCTAGTGGGGTGGTGGGTAATTGATTTTCTCTAACGAATTTTAGAGTAATGAAGGTATGCGATGCTCCGGAATCGAATAAAATATTCACGGGATGGGAATTGATTGGGAACTTACCGAGTGCTACATCAGGAGCAGCTTGAGCTTCCTCGGTATCCACATAGTTCAGGCGTCCTTGAGAATAGGAGGACACCGGCTTTTTGTTTTGTTGACCATTTCGCCCATTGGACGCCGGGCGGGAGCTTCCTACTGAAGCGGCTGGTGCGGATGCTTTATTCTTGTAGGGACAGTTGGCTATGAAGTGGACCGGGTTCGCGGCAGTGGAAGCAAGTCTTGTCTCCCATGCTGGCGGTAGGGGCAGTAGCAGCTTTGGCATAGGAGGCTTGCCCTGAGTTGTAGGTACGACCGGAGGTAGCTGGTTGTGCAAAGGTGTTACGGCTGGATGTTCGGGGTGCATAGCTTGGATTGAAACGGGTTCGTTGTGCTGAGAAGTTGGTCGTCCGTATGTTCCGCTGTTGGGTACGTTGGGTCTGGTATTTCTTCTTGCGATCCTCTTCATCGTGAGCAGTTTCTGCTGAAATAGTCTGACTGACTAGGACGTTGAAGTTTGGATAGATATGTGGGGTCATCTGTTGTCGGTAAATGCTATTGAGACCCTTCTTAAACCGACCTTGCTTCTTCTTATCAGAGCTGATTTCATCGGGAGCATAGCGGCCTAACTTCATAAATTTCCGGTGATACTGAGATATGGTCATACCACCTTGCCGGAGTGCCTTAAACTCATCGGCCTTACGGTCCATGGCTCCTTCCGGAATGTGGTAGCGTCGGAATTCTTCCTGGAATTCTTCCCAAGTAATATCGGTAGCGTTGTTCGCCGCCATGCAGTAATTATCCCACCACTCACTGGCGGATCCCTGCAGTTGATGAGCGGCTAGTAGCACTCTATCTCTGTCTTCAGCATGAATGGCCTCTAGCTTCTTAGTAATAGTTTTCAGCCAGTCGTCGGCTTCAAGGGGTTCATCAGTACTATCAAAGGTGGGTGGGTTAGTTCGGATGAACTCAATGATCTTGCGAGGTTGTCCCAGTTCATTCCCGGGATGAGGATTTTGGGTCTGACCCATGCCTTGAACAATGGTCTCCATTAGGCGGGTTTGGTTGGCCATAACCGCCACTAAATCAACCATTGGCGGGGGTGGTGGATCTTGAGCTTCATGTTGTCCCTCAGTGTCTCCTTCTTCATCTGCCGAAATGTCCATGGCGTCCTCGTGGAGTTCTCCTTGAGAATCGGCGGAAGGATCTCGCTTCTTCCGAACGCGTGCCCTATCATGCACACTTTCCTCTTCCGACTGGCCTTGGCTTTGCTGGCCTTCAGAGCTTCTAGCTTGTCGGCTCCGCCGTTCTTGTATCCGGACCGACCTCTTGGGCTTCATCTGCATGTTAAATTCCATATCAAGAGGGACGGTCTATCAAGAGAGGGTGAGATTATGTAATTTATCCTTCCTACAAAAAACAAGATGAGTATAAGAAACATGCTTTATGCCATGCACAACCATATGTACTTTTATTTATTTCCAGGAGGGGAACTCAAGTCCCTAGCACGCAATACACCATACGCACTAGCTATTCAAGGCCATTATACACTATAGGTATCTAATCTACAGGTGAAAGTCTCTTTCTCATTTCTTTTTCCTCCTAGGTGAAGTCTTCCCAGAAGTCCTGGCCTCCAGAAGTCGATGCGTCCCACATGGAGCCAGCAAAAGATTCGGCGTTCACTGAATTGGACCCCAGTCATTCATGAAGTCAGTTTGCTGAAGGAGCTCCATGATCTCCTTATTCAATTCATCAATTGGTACCGGTGCAGTTGATAGTAGAGGGGATTGCATAGGGATACCTATTCCAAATCCATCTATCGTACCTATCACCCTACTTGCCATATCTGAGGTTTCGCCACATTCTTCTTGGGCAAACATTATGCCGTCATCCTTTTCCTTTGCATTCTCTTCACCCACGGGTTCCTTACCCTTCCTGCTCCGGGTTAGCTTTTCCTCTTCGGACTGGGTTTCCATGGGTATCGGATGACTTGTAGCTTCAGCTTCGAGTTCCGGTTGTTCAGTAATGGGAGGGAGAGGAGTAGTTTTTGCCATCTCCGCATCTACCTTAGCCCGAGGTTTGGTAGTCTTCGGGGTCTTGGGTGGGTTCTTTCCTCTTGCCTTCTTAGTTATTTTTCGTAATTCCCAACTTAAATCATCCTTAGCTCCCTCTACCAGTTGCTCGGCCATTAACGCCCTTTTCTCTGTTGCTTCAACATAATCCACCAGCTCAGTCATACGATCCTTAGTCATGAGAAGACGATCTTCTAATATCTCGGCTCGGCGTCGGGCTTCTCGATGTCGTATGCTTAGGTTTTCGAATAGATTTTCTAAGCTCAAAAGATAATCCAAAGTAGTAACTAGAGTTGCTTGATCAGGGATGATGGATTCAGTGAAAAGAACCTTCATGCGATAATTCCAAGTTGTTCTGGTGGTATTCCCAATCGGAAGGTAACGGAGCGACGTGTTCACGGTTACTAGTTACCTTATCTCGACAAATTGCCATTACTGCCTTCTTGGCCACTAACTGCAAAGTATTCGAAAAACGTGAGCCAAAGGCGCTAATAGTCCATACTTTTCCCATAGATGGTCTAGGGGCTGGCCCTATAGTTACCTAGACTTCACAAGTCAAGTTTCCTTTGGCCACATACTCACGTCCTTTGTATCGCGGGGTATTTGATAAACCTAGTTCCCTAAGGGCATTCCTCAGGAGGCGCGAAAATCCAATGTTCCGGTTGCAGTCGGAGTGCAACCATCCTTTTTCGTCGGTCCACGTATCTCCGTCCATATCCTAGCCCAAAAGATCATGGAATTATTCAGAGATTATTCTGCTCAGCTTAATAGCACAGGAAAGACTTAAAAGAATTTCTAGCTTTATTTTTCGGGCCATCTTATAGGGCACTAAGGTCCAGCTGGCTCTGATACCACTGCTGTGGGGCATGCCCGCGAAATGGAGCTCCCCAAGTACCTGCATTAGCCCTGGAAGTCCTAATGCAAGTAGTTCTTCACAAGCGGTATCGAAAACCATCATCGAATAACCTTTTATTCATAATTTACATCAATGTACAGCTTAGAGTCTGTACAAAGCTACGAGCGGGACTCAAGGCCTCCGCTTATTCAGAAAATATAAAACTACCAGTACTATGTAGAGCCTCAGCATCGCGGTGGAGCACGTCACCATTTTGAGCCTTCGTCGCCTGCGCCGTCTTCGGTGAAGTCTTCTGGTATGAAGTGGAAGCAAGGGTGAGCACTCCTGTCAGGGGTACTCAGCAAGTCCCAAAGTAATTTAATAGATTAAGTTTGGTCCTGGAGGGGCATAACCTCCCTACCAGTCCCGGTTAGTGAACAGAGGTATATCAACCTGCGGTAAGGGAAATCCGCGGGTCATGTTCATTTTAGTGATCTAATCGACGGGGACTTTTACCAATTGGACTCTTGCCGGAGTCACGGCTATCCAGATAGGTTTGTCGCTCTGCAGAGGTCGTACTTTCCTGTCCCGCATTCGGTCAGCCCGTATCGTGTACTTTGGCGGTACTGCCCTACGAGATCCATTCCCACCAGCGTCTATTACTAGACAGCCACTCCCTAGCTCTGTCCACGGAAACTGTTGGGGCCTAAGTAGGAGTCGCGCACGTCCACACAGGGACCTTCCTTGGGAAAGATTCTTGATGCATCAAGAAAATATATATCTTGTGGCACTCTGCCACTAGGTCCTCCCGATCCTATCACCTGCGACTCGTACTGCCAGACCCAGCCCTCTGTCGGGGTCTGTCTCCAAGAGTCCCGTTGCCCACCGTGGCCCCTTGGGACAGTTTACTAAAGCTGGCTAGTGGGGTGCGGATCAAGGCCTCACATAAATAAGCATTCCCGAAGGCCATGCTTTTTTGGCATGCGGGACTGTACTAGGCAATGGAAAGATTCTCCCGCGAACCGGTCCTTAGTGGCGACCCGAAGTGGCTCTTAGGACAGAATCCCCTTCCTTGGGATCTTCCTTCCACTTCCCGGTCTAAAGTAAAGACTGTGTAATCAAGTTCTGGTTCTCCAGTTTCAATTATCCAGCATGCTAAAGTAATTTTCACAATTATTAATATGGGCGGGACTTGCCTTGTCCAGCGTCGGGGTCGTCCCCTCTTCCTCTTCGTAATCTGGATCCTCGGCGTTGTTCTCCGGGTCGGAGTCTATAGTTTGTGGGTGAGATTTTTGGGAAAGAAATGTATTTCTAGGCTTAAGAATTATTCTAGGATTTTTGGTGAATTTTTGGGAATTTTTAGAAAGCTCCAAGGTGGAGATTCAACTTCTTGTGTGCAACTAGCCAGGTGTACCTAGCAATTAACCTGGGGAAAGAGAGACAGACAGGCGGGACCCGCGGGGCGCGGCCCGCGCTGGGTACTGTGCTGTGGACCCGTGGACTGCGGCCCGTGGACCCGTGACCTCCTTGGGTCAGCGGTCCACGAAGACCGGGTGCAGGGAGGGGACCAGGGGTGAGGTGGCAGCCGCGTTGGCGGGCTGTGCCGCTGGCCTGCGGGCCCGCGGCCAGCGTGGCTGCCACGCGGCGCTAGCTGGGCAGAGGGGAGGAGGGGATGGCGGCGCACGGCGGCGGTGGCAGGGGTGCTCGCCGGAGTTGAGCGCCCCGGCCACGCCGGGCCGCGAGGAGGGCTGGGGTTTGGCAGGGAGAGAGAGGGGGATGCGGCGGTGAGACTGGGCATGTTCTGGCGGAGCGGCGGGGCTCATAGCGGTGGCGCATGCTCACCAAAGTTCGGGCGGCGGGCGGCGCAAAGGGGAAAGCGCGGGTAGAGGGATTTCGGGTTTAGCAGGGCGGCGGGAACGCGGCTGGCGGTGCACTGAGCACGGCAGCGTGCTCAGGCGCGGCGGCGGGCGGCCAGGGCCTCCCAGCGGGTCGCCGGAGTGCGGCGGCGTGCTGGGTCCCGCGGTGCTCGGCCGGCGGCGCAGGTGGAGGGAAAAGGGAGGCAGCGGCGAGGTTGCGGCGCGGGGAGGCTTACCGGAGTGCGGTGGCGCGGCCTCCGGCGGGGCTTCAGCTCGTTGCCTGCGGCGGCAGGGCAACTCGCGCTCGGCCGGCGCCGGCGAGCTCGCGTGTGTGGTGCGGGAGCAAATGAGCAGGGATGGAGCTATAAGGGGGTGCGCCCGGGGCTATTTATAGCCCGGGGGTGAGCTCCCGGAGCTCCCCCGGTGCTCCCCGTGGCCGGACGCGTGGCGCGCCGGCGAGCTGGGTGGCGACGCGTGCCCCCCGGCGGCGAGCTCCCTGCGGAGCTGCGGGGCACGGTCGGCGCCGCACTTGGGGTGCGGTGGAGGGCCGTGGGGGTGACACGCGTTGCGCGCGTCCCCCTAGGCTCGATCCGCGCCGGTGGAGGCGGATCGAGCGGCCGTGGCGGCGGGGATGAGCGCGGCGGCGAGAGGTAGGAGAAGGGGGGATGGATGGTGACGTCAGCGCGACGTCACCAGGGATGTTTACCGTGCGCGTGCAGAAGTTGAGGGAGGTGGAGCGGACTTTAGGGAGAGGGTGGCGGTGCTGGTTTGGGCTGCGGGCGAGCGGGAGAGGAGGCTGGGCCGGCGGGGTGGAGTTGGGCCGGCGGCCGGGTTTCGGCCCAGGGTAAGTTTTCTTCTTTTTCTTTTTCTGTTTTTCTCTTTTCTTTTCTACTTTAAGTTTGAATTTGATTTTGAATTCCATTTCAAATCTAGCTTGAATTTTTGGATGGTCTCTAAGGTTTAGATTATCCTAAGGTTAGAGCAAGCATATGCATATGGTTGATTTCAAAATACTCTAATGCAATTCATTTTTCTAATGCATTATCCTATTAAAGTTAATCTAGTTTTTAATATTAAAAATACTTTTAATGTTCTTTTTAAATGCTTTCTAATTTTAGGGTGTCACAGCAGGTTGAAACCAGTCATGCACTACCCTGCAAAACACATCAAAGATAGACGAATGTTGCAGTGGTGAGGTCACTAAGGTTAGTGGTTTGGTAAGCCTGTAAAGATAATCAAATGATTCAACAATAACTTTAGCCAATTGCTTCCCCGGCAACGGCGCCAGAAATGCTTGTTGGCACTCCTTAGCGTCACGTTTTAGCAACGCTCAAGAGCGCGTAGATATATGTCGTTGTATGCAAAATTAATTCTGCAAGCGCACAGAATATATCTCGTTGTAGCACTTCACCTTGGGTGTAACCCCAGGGTATCGTATTTATATTTCTGCAGGGAAGCAGATGGTTAAAGTGTATTGAAGAATGAAATGATATATCTTGCCAGAAATATCAAGCCACAAACCCAGGGGCACAAACTCTAGGTTTGGGTGGATAATGGTCAAGTTAATGACCGGATAGAAGGTCTGAAAGACCAGCGACACACGGAGCACCTATTTCTAAAGAAAAGGAAAGGCGTTGGGAGAGACCGGACCTAGACTCTTTCTAACTCAGAGCAAAAGTGTCGGTGATATGATCTCCGGCAGTCTTCCACGGGGTAGCCCACGGAAGTGATTTGTATGTAGGGAAGATCGCAAAGATCGGAAGCGAGATGGTTAGGGTGGACAGACACAAGGATTTAGACAGGTTCGGGCCGTCGACTCGACGTAATACCCTACGTCCTGTTTTGGGGTGTTGTATTGCGTGGATTGTGTGTTGATGTGATTTTCGATGATGAGATGAGTTGAGTTGTTTGGAGGGGGTCCCTGCCCGCCTTATATATCGGGGGGCAGGGTTACAAGTCGGTTTGTAGCCGATCCTATCTCTAAGGATCCTTTCCTTCTTTACAAAAACTCCTATTCTAACTAGAACTCCTCCTTCCAGATCCTTCCTACGTGCGCCGACTTGTCCCGCACGTCATCAGGTCCAGAACGGTGGGCCGGGCCGCCCCCTATCGGTGGGCTGCCAGGCTTGCTCGTGAGGTATCCGGGTACTATATCCCCCACAAAAAGGCACTCTAGCCTTAGCCTAGACCCCAGCTTAGATACCGGGAACAGAGCTCGCTTCGACGGCTAGAATGGGAGAACCTCAGAACGGGATGAGAGAGGGGGTTCTCCGGGCTCATCACTACTGTTATGAGTACACCCGAACGTGGTGGACTACGAAGGACGGACAGGGCTGTCACCACCTGCCGCCTACCACTGCAGTTCCGTGGGGTGCAACACACTTCCTAGTTAATCAACAAGCCAGACACCACGTTTGCACTCGATGATTAAGATTTCTCTTGAGGCCTGTCAAGAGAAATCCCCGTCTTCCCTAAGGCGTCTTACGGCCCGGTCAAGGCGAGCAAACCCGCGAGATAAAGCCCGGTAGAGCTAAACTAAACTTGTCGGTGATATGATCTCTGGCAGTCT